>SJRY01000191.1:0-24361 GCA_011319805.1 Macrocybe gigantea
AAAGGAAACGTTGAGTTTCGCAGAGATGATCACTTTTGTGTGCGTTCTTGTGTCGCTCTAGTTTATCTTTATCGCCGTTTGACATTGTATCTTCTTCTATTCGTACTACTTCGCAATATCATTGCATTGTATCATAGGCTTACAGTGTCGAGTGTCGAACTCTAGGTATATCACCCACGCCTGTTATTGCTCCCACAAACAGTACTCCGATCGAGAGCGCTCAAATCCGCAAAGAGTATGTCGCAATACTTCGTCTCTCCTCGCGTTCTTATACCTTCCAGCCTCAAAGAATATCTGCGTTTGACGTTGCTCCAGACAGCTCTAAATTTGCTGCTGGATTTCTGGACGGATCCGTCATCCTTTATCCGGTAGTCGGTATGGATGCTTCTGTGAAAGCGGCTGTCGTGCCACAGGACATCTCAACTGCCATTAGTGCCAGAACGACATCTAGACCACATCTGAGCACTGTAACTCACCTCCAATTCTTTCCCTCTTCCCGCGTCCTATTATCGGCAGGAGCGGATTTCTCACTGACAATACTCCCTGCTGATCTGCCTCTTTCCCCGTCTTCATCTGGAACCAGAATATCGCCGGCCAGGACACTCCGTGCTCACTCTCGATCGATAACCTCGACCGCCATAATAGGTCCGGGACGCAACATCGTCTCGACCTCCTTGGATTCAATGCTCAAGCTTTGGGATGTATCCTCTGGATCGGTAATACATTCACTCCTGGCTCAGTCACCAATTACGTCGTCGAGTCTTGGTGATAGAACACCTTCACCACCAGATGGGGAAGAGTACGTGCCCTTAGAGACCAAGGACGACCGCGAAGTGCCAGAAGCACAAACCAAAATCATATTTTGCGGCCTCCAGAACGGCACGTTTGAGCAGCTCGATTTGGGATCCAAATCTTCCGTATATCGATCCAAGCCAGACTCATTGTCATTTTCGCTTTCATGCATAAAGTATTCGTCCGAGCACAATCTCCTCGCAGCGGGTAGCTCATCAGGAACAGTGACGCTGTACGACACGCGCTCGCTTGGGACCCCTCTCACTTCGTTCAAGAGGAGCGATTCAGGGGTGGAAGACCTAGAATTCGTGTCGCGTGGGAATGGTGAAATAGGACTGGCGATAGCCACGTCTGATGGGCTTCCCTACATCGCAAGTGTGATCCCGGAAGGCCCGTCCGTCTACTCTGAACTTGTCGGAGGAGATTGCGATGCCGTGCGGAACATCGAAATTCGACGATTTAACGAGCAGACGGAGATATGGATTGCTGGGGACGACGCTATTGTACGGCGATATAGCCTGCAATACGACTTGTAAATTTCGGAGACGGAAGAATATCTGTATTATGTAATTTGTCCGAACCAATGAAAGAATTGGCTCGAAACTTCCCACGCCATGTTCTGTTCCGCGAAAAAGCCTCAACTCGAGTCCGCTAGTTCTCTTTTCACCTTCCACGCTCACAATGCGCTGGCTTGCCATGACTGTGTCTTACTCTCAATTGCCTCTTGCGATAACGCCTATCGCTTAGTTGGAGTCTTATTTGCTGCCCTACCTCTGGTTTCGCTGGCATGACCTAGCAGGGCATGTCGTCTTGGTCTTGACTTAGGTCGTCGCAACTGACGATATGGAACCAACTTTTGTCTCTCATTCACCAGTGATCTCGGCGATAACTTGATTTTGTGCAGTACTCTCTCTAGGCATAAATCTGATATTGGGTAGGTTTTGAGACTTCAATGAGTCAATGATGAACTGGTGTATCTGACTCGTCTCGAAGACAGACAGCACAGGGTATCATTTCTGCTATTTGATACTGGCGCGGCCTTTAAGCCCTGCTGCTTTCTCTTATTTCGTTGCCGGCGGGAGGTGCAGATGGGCTCTCGTCTCGCTGGCCAATCTCAGCCCGGCGATATCGCCAAACACGCTCTACGTCGTTGCCTTGGCCATTCCCAGAATAGCTTGAATGTCCCAGGTGAGCAAAAAGTTTTTCTTTCAGGTTTGACTCGGGGAACCACGCTTATCGTCGTTTTGCATCCAAAATTTCAGCGTTAGAAATTCTGCGATGACTGCAGATTTGGATTATGTTCTCAAGGAAGCTGCTTAGTGTGAGCTTGGCTGCTCACGCGTGCGCGACATACTATAGTGGTTATGTCCAGTGCTGTGCACAATCATATTTGCACTTGTTTGTGCATCTCACGAACCACTTTGTTTCTCACGTCTCAGCCCGAGCGGATTGTCTTGTACGCAGGCAGCAAGAGAACCTCAATTTCGGTGGCCTGCTACGTACTTTTCTCCTCAGATGGCTGATACGGGCACTCCTCCTACCATTCCTTCAGAATTCCAACAGTACAAGTACGTCTCCTGCCGCAGTCTCCGACGTCGCTATTTGATCTTATAATCAAGTTCGTACGAGGAAGATCCGAAATGGCAGAAGAAGTTTACCATAATCTGGACATCCGTAGCTGCCTTCGTTGTATTTGTATCGCTCTGCAAGCTGGCGATTGGATTCTCGTCTAGAAGATGGCCTTATCTGGATGCATTTTTTGGCATTCACGAAGATCCCCGTGATAGGTTTGGGACCTACCAAGTTGTGCGAAACGAAGATAAAGCGAGCCCAGTGGCCCAGACGAGTAGGACTGTTGCAAGCAAACGAGCACGTTGGTCCATTCCTTCCCGGCTGTTCTCTTCGCTTCGGTCTGTATTTTACTGGACGCTTCCTGGTATTGGCCTGAACATGGGACAAAGTAATGGTTTTCGTTTACATGCGGAAAAGCGCTTTTTGACCCAATGTGACAGTGTGTTTGATTGCTTCATACGCTGCCGCTGTGGTTGCGTGCATCGTCAAGGACGCTCCCCTTAGAGACAACCCGAACCGAGCCGGTTTCCTCGCCCTGGCTCAGCTGACACCCGTCTTCTTGTTCTCGATGAAGAACTCTCCGTTGTCGCTTCTGCTATCTCCCCCCTTGTTCTCCTACACCCACATCAATTTCCTGCATCGCTGGGCTGGGCGAACACTCTTTCTCTCTGCTGTTATCCACGGTTCGCTATGGATACGGAATCACCTCCAATGGAATCTCCCAATACTCGGCCAACAGAAAGAGACGAGTGGGGTCGCCGCCTTCACAGTGTTGTGCGTCATTGTGCTGTCCAGCCTGAGGCCCGTACGATTGTGGTGTTGGGAATGGTTCTATTGGATCCAGTACGTCCCGTCTGGTGCCCATGCGCCTCCACCGTTGCAAATATCCTTTTTTTCCTTCTCGCAGCTTCCTCACATTCCCGGCTTTCTTCATTACGGTGTGCTATCACACTATTTACGCCGCTCCATGGATTTACCCCCTATTGCCTTCTATGCCTTCGACGTCTTAATGAGAATGCTTCGATACCGCGTTAAGGATGCTGAGCTCATTCAAGTCGACAATCAGATGACTCTTGTACGTCCGCCATTTTCCAAACTGAACTTTCTGTTAGCATCCCATTAAACCATTACTACAGATTCGAATCCCCTTCTGCGAAAAGGGATTCCGTGCTGGTCAATACATTCGCTTGCGCGTCTTTTTTGAAGGACGTGGAGTCTTCGAATCGCATCCGTTCAGCATAATGTCCGCTCCTAGTACGCCTGCGATGAAGACCTGCTTACGAGCATCAGATGTCGATGCATATTTGAGAAGACCCGAGAAGAGCAGTAATTCTGAAGAAGACCTGAGCGCTGCCCTCCACAGAAGCAACACTGATGAGGCCGCCGGGATCTTGCTCGGTGTCAGGGTTGTCGGAGATTGGACCAGAGCTCTGAACGAGTTCGTCCGTAAGGAAGGCGAGAGGCTCTACTCCACCCCTTCTGCTGGGACGTCACCTCCCATATCGGACGCAGTTATTGCCATACCCACACAGGTCATGTTCGACGGACCTTATGGCGGCTGTTCGATCGACCTCACCACTTATGAACGGGTACTTCTACTCGCCGGTGGAAGCGGGGCGACCTTTGCCATCGGTATGCTAGATGAACTGGTAGCAGAGTGCTCCGCGAGAAATACATCGACGAAGAGAATCGAGTTCGTCTGGTGTGTTCGATCTTATGGTAAGATCACGTCGCCTTATAAGTCCTCCCCATCTTCCCGCTGACAATGTCCACCGCGAACGACAGGCTGCATCAAATGGTTCGCTCCGCTTCTCCGTGCTATAGCAGCTACCTCCGTGTCCCTGTCCCACATCGAGTTGTACATGACTGTCTACGTGACATGCATGTGCTCGCCCGAGCCACTTCCTCTTATTCCCAATTTCGATGTACGTGTGGGGTGGAGGCCGAAGCTCAACCAGTTGATGTCGGGGCTATTGAGAGCCGGTCGGGGAAGACTCGAGAAAGGCATACCTGTCGACGGTGCACTGGAAGTGGAGAATGGAAGCGAGGAAGAGATGTGCGACTGCGGCTGCGTGGAAGTGCAGGATGAGACAGGGGCTTCCGAGGCCGCAGACAAGCCTGATGAGAAGGACGCTGTTGTGAAAGAAGTCGTGGATGATGAAGAAACTTTTGATGGGAGTTTGGGTGTCTGCGTGAGTGGTCCAGGCAGCTTGACGAGGGACGTTGCAAACGTCGTCGCCTCGCATATGGCCAAAGGCAGACAGATAGGCCTGCATACCGAAGTATTTTCTGTGTAAGAACAGCATGATTTTGATCAAGTGTACATCTACTCTTTGTATTAAGGACGGAGTACTTTTGACTATGACAGACGATGTGGCCTTACGGCGGAAGTTGTGAAGAAGTGGACACGGAAAGGAAACTCACTTGGATACACCCTGTCCACTTTTCCATGCGCCGATTTTTCCCTTCTCTCGTTCATTCTACGTTGTTTGACCCTCTGGTTCAGTCGACTCGCCTTTTCCAGTCCTACTCGCGGCAATATCAGCACCCGATTCGTCGAGCTGAATCGAGCTGTTGAGTGGTGACAAAGGCTCCGCCAAGTAGTGTACTTGACGGTCCTTCTGGACGAGAACTGATAATTTTCTTGAAATCATCGAGACCACGGTGCCGCCGTTCGACGGCTGCAGCGCTGTAGTCCTAATGCTATAACAGACCGGATGGTCTTGACCTTCTCGTGTATCTCACGAGGGCGAAGACATGACCTTGGAAACCAGCAGCTACGACGCTGCAGTCCTAAGGGTCTAATCCGTATAGCAGTTATTTGGAACTCCACGTTTGTGACATTGCAAAGGAATTTCTTGTCATTCGAGTGTTATCCAGGTATAGATAGTAGATACGTTACAGAATGGTATGCAGGAGTAAAAAAAAAAGCGGGAACAGTGCAATATGGAAAGCAAAAGATCCTACGACCTTGAAAGAGCAAGAGGTATGTATGGTATATAGAAGACTCATTCAAAGAGAACGAAATCGAAAAGCAAACCACATATATGGTACAGAAAGAGTATCCCGAAATCAGTCGTCCCAGCCATCTCCATCGCTGTGACGGATGCTGAGGTCCAAGCTCTCAAGGTCGCCAAGGTGGACCTCATGCTCGGGCTTGAGAAACAGACTTTTGGGACTCGCCGTCATCATCGAGAAGTTCGCCGTTGTGGGAGAGATGCTCGTTGATGTCAGAGAGTTGTTTCGGACCGACTGCTTGGATTTGATAGAGACCGAAGGCGTCTGGGGAAGGGAGAGCCTAGATTGGTTCAGTCCAGCATTGAGCATGCTTTCGTCCTGCTCATGGAGCAGCATTGTCATGTTCGCTGGCGGGACTGGAAAGATCGACGACGTGGTGCTGAATCGTCGTATGTGAGTCTCAGAGGAGTAGGCTGGGGCCGGGAGAGGATGCCCGTTGTCGGGATGATAGGTGATATCTTCTTGCATCTCTGTTCGCTCGTCCTCGGCTCTGCGACCGTGGAGGGCATTGCTGAAACGTTCGCGTTCGCGACCAGGGTTGACATAGCCAGGAAGACTCCATCCTTCTGACATCCGCTCAGTCACGGACAATGAACTACTGATGTCGTGCTTCAGTCGGCTCAGGCCTGCACTAGGAGCGAGGGTGCCCCTCGGCCCGAGGCGACTCCCGGTCTTGAGCAGCTGGGTTCTCAAATCTCCGACTTCTTTCCGTAGCTCTCCCACCACACCTCGAAGCGTCTCGTTCTCTTCTTCGACTTGCATCAGCCTCTCCCTCAATTCCGAGTTCTCGTCGCGCAGCGTCCGCGTCACCCGTTGGGAGTCAGAGAGAGCATTCAGAAGAGCGCCCGTTTCAGTCGCATGCTTTTCCTTTAGCTCGCGAACGTCGTCTCTGTCCCGATCCCGTTCTCTTCCCAGATATGCATAGGATGAGCTTGATACAGATGTAGGAGCGGTTGAGGTGGATCGAGGAGTGTCCCTGCTGCCGCTGGAAACAGTGTACGTTGGGCTCTCCATCACTCCGTAGGCTGAAAATGTGCCACTCCCTCTTCTTCCTGTCCCCCGCTGGATCCGCTGCCGACCTCAGACATTGCCATCCTCGAGAGAGCGCGTGAATTGTAATCGAAGGAGCCTCTGGTAGAGCCGAACCTGCCCAAAGCACTGGTTAACCCACTAGCACTGCGTTCGCCATCTCTATCGTGGTCAATCAAGCCGGCAGCTTTAAATGCCTTGACAGTTCTCGGGCCCAACCAGTCCGTCAGCGGCGTGCGTCCATTTGGCCCGGCACCAGGCCCATCCAGCCGTCTTCCAACCTTACCCGACAGACTGCTACTGGGTCTGAGTTGGTCAAGCTCGCCAAATTCACCGCGGAGCGGATGCGGAGGTTCCAGGGTGTCCGCGCCTGCACGTACATGGCTACCAAGAGACCGCACAAACCGCTCCTGGACGCTCATGCTACGCTTTCTTGTTCTGGAAAGGGCTATAGATTCGCCCCAAGAACTCGGTGTATCACCTGGGCTTGAGTGTAATTCGTCAAGTGATGGCCTGACAGGTGTTCCATATACGAAGCGTAGCTCAGGAGGCGGAGGCCCTGCAGGAGACGACGATTCGCCATTTTCTGTGGGAGTAGACGATTCCAATGAGATGCGGATTGGCCTTTGATCGAAGCTTCCTCTAACAGTGGAATCCATGGAGCCCCTAGGGGAGACACCACCTGCTTTCAAGGAAGGCGAAGGAGAAGTCGGGGATAGACGCGCAGTTGGTGACAAGGGTGGTTGAAGGCCTGTCGCAACTCTTTCTCCGTTCTCGGGTGCAGTAAACGAATTAGTGGTCGGAGCCACTGACCGTAGCGGTCTCTTTCCAGCGAACGAGGCGAGCCTGGATGACGTTGACGATGGCGTGCCTAACCTTGACTGCAGCGTACCTGCTCGGCGAGCCAGCAGAGATGGAGTTGAGGTGACAGCCTCGTCAGCCTTTGTTGCGGGCGCGGATCGAAAGCTAGGGACGTTCGAGGCAGAGACTGACCGTGATAGCGGCGAAGAAGGGGTTGTGCCGTGCCTTTGCGAGTGACCGTTTCTGAAGTTATCGACAGGTGGGTTCGTAGGCAAGACGTCACTATCTTTCCCATCTTCAGCTAGGAGAAAATTAACCGAAAAATACTCCTTCAAAGATTTGGAACTTACTCAGTCCAGAAGCATGCACCGACGCGGGACGTAAGCGTGGCAGGCCAGACTGTTGTCTGGAATGCCGTGGTCGGAGAGTCGTCTTCTGCGTAAAAGTATGGTTCTGCGTCAGAGAATGAGCCGAAGGAGAGGAGGGAGAACGAGGAGCCGAGGGGGTTGATGGAATGCCCAGTGATGAGGCTGATGCCTGGTTAAGGTCGACGGTTGAAGACTGCGAAGGTTGCGGTATGATGGACAGATTTTTGCCGTCTTTCGTAGTCAGATGATTCGGGCTCAACAAGGCTGCGAGATCCGGGTCCAGCGCGTCGAAATTAAAGCTTTTGTCGGGATCTTGCTGATGGCCTTCGTCGTCGTCAATGATAACGGCTTCCTTTGTATTGAGCCATTGGCTGGTGCCGAGAGAGTTGTCGGTTTTTATGGCGTCCAGGACTTGATTTGCGACATGAGTTGTAGAGAGTTCAGCGGCAGATATATCCGCGTCGAGTTCGGACCTAGCATTGGAGCTTTTCGCGTCCGGTCTATCGAACGTCAGCATATGACTATCTTGTGAGACGGCAGAAGGTTCCGTGGCAACGGGTGCCAGGATGTCGCGCAACGGAGGGGGGGAAGGTGAAGGTGATACATCGCCCGGTGGTGTGTGTTTGGACATACCAGAGTTATCGGCCTCGAGGATGATGGAAAGGTCAGTCGGAATTGGAGGAAGAGGGGAGGGTGTTCGTAAAACGGGCGGCCGGTCTGCAATGCACGTGAGTCAAGGAAAAAAAGAAGGCGGCGCGTCGACGTACTCGAGAACACGACCGTATCGTCATTGTCTTTTGCAGCACGCGTCTCTGGTTCAGTTGAAGGATGGTCGGGAAGGGGTTTGTCTAATGTTGACAGAGACAGAGACCTCCTGACACCAGCCTCGCTGGATGAACGACCGATGGAAATGACGGGCGACTCTTCGTTCAAAGACACCTTCCTTTCCCTCCCCATCGACTTCCTCACCGAACCAAAATTAACGAATGGGCTCTTTGACGATGGCGCGACGGGGGAGGCATTGTTGACGAGCGTCGACTGCTTGTTTGGGCCGAAGGGTAGGAGTGATCGCAAAGACCGAAAGGCCGGGATACCGGAAGGTGTGGCGGGGGGATTAGAAAGAGGTGAATGTGCTGTAGGAAAGAGCTTGGTGTTCGAAACATTGCTTGTCGACTGACGGCGAACGGATGGAATGGCGGAGGGAAAGGCACTTTTCTTGGACTGGTTCGGCGTCGCCATCGACGCGTTGGAAGCCTGAGGTTGCGAGACTGAAAAGCGAGTTGGAGGCAAGAGAAAGAATGATCAACTGGTTACCGGCCCAGCTGTTCTTGGCATGAACGAAGAGACGGAGACGATGTTAGTGCATATCAGCAACGCCGACTTTGAACGAGTTCAAAAAAACTGTGAGAACAGCTCAATTTGATCCAGCCTTTCAAGGAAGGACCCTGACAAGTTATTTCAACAAACTTTGGGACTTTACACACCCAAACGTCCAAGGCGTGCGTAGTACAGTCAGAACGAAATGCGAACACGGATGAGATTAGTTAATCGCTTTGTGCGCCACGTTGCATGTACTGAGACCCCAACCAACAAAAATTTTGCTCAGTGTACTGTCTTAGCTCGGTCCTATCACCCGTGCATGCTAGAATCATGCAGGGGACAAGTTAAGTTCAATCATAGTGGTGTGTCCAGACTGGTTGCAGTAGAAGTCCTAGAATCGTTGTACGTTGGACATGGTCCATATGCTTATTGTTCGGTGGTCAAACTCTCGCTAGTGCGTCGCCTATTGATGGTTTGTGCCTAGCTGTGAGGGTCAAGGCGTGACTTGGCCCAAACAAGAGCAAAGGACACGGCAAAGAGACGAGCGAGGCAAAACTAGATATTCGAGGGAAGAATACACGTTGATTCGACAGCCCTTCAAGTCCCAAATACAGGTGGCTTTTATACATAAAATGGTTTAGGAGAAGTTTTCAGAGAAAACGTAAAGAACGAGTCATAGTAGATTTCTATAGGAGGAGTTTGTAAAGTAGAGAGTAATGAGCGAATCATAGTGAATTTCTATAGGAGGTAAAGAATAATAAATGAACGAGAATATGATGAAAAATACTTATATATAGAATTTAGGGTTGTGACACTACCCCCGTTTTGAGGCCGAGATGGGCGAGGCATATGAAGCGGTGGGTCGTAGCGAGTTGCAGGGCGTGTGATGCGTCCAGAGCGAGTTGTTGTCATAGACGGAGGCTCATACTGATGTGTCGGAGGCTGTAAGGGAGTAGCAGGGCGGTCCGGAGGATGCAGAATGTCGGTGAGAGTGGTTGAAGGTGCAGGATTTGCAGGAGGAGTAGGCGGAGGCACTCGACGAGTGCGCTGGATGACGATTGAATGAGGTCGAGGTGCGCGTGTGTGTCGGTGGTGAAAGCATTCAAGTATTTCGTTGTCTTCGGTAGAGATGTCATCAAGGGTGATCCACGAATTTTCTTCATCGGAGAGACCCTTCCAGTTGACGAAGTAGTCGAAGCGGTGGCCTACGTTGCGAACATCAAGGACTTCTTTGATGCGAGGGAGTGGCAAAGTCTCAATTTCGACGGGGAGAGGTTCAGCATGGGGTCGGAATTCTGATGGGTCATGGTAAGGTTCAAGAAGGGAGGCATGGAATACGGGATGGAGGCGGGAGAGGTAGGTGGGAAGTTCGAGCTGGTAGGCACGGTTGCCCACTGTGCCAATGATGCGGAAGGGTCCTTAGGTTATTAAGACTTGCTAGGGTGGACTAGGGTGGAAAATTCTGGCCGCTAGGGTGAGCTAGGATGGGCCTTTTGGATGGCTAGGATGAGCTAGGATGGCTTTTTGCACTGCTAGGATGAGCTAGGATGAGCTAGAACATGTAGCTAGGATGAGCTAGAACATGTACTCTAGAATAATATAGACTGTTTCTTGGACTGCTAGACAGCTTTTCTGGCAGTACGTCTGCTCTATGACTTTCTGTTACTCTGCATTACCTTGGCTTCCCTGCCATTACCTTGACTTACATTTGCTCATGCATTTTGGTGGCCGTCTTAGACGCCTGTGATTTGACTTGATGACTTGCATAGCATGCTTGAATCTGTGGCCTCATAGACGCCATTGATTTCAGGTGCCATGCTAGTCATATGATCCATGGCGTCTATGAGGCCTTGAATTTCTGATGCTCCATGGCCTTGCAGACAATGTGGATCATGTGAATGGCATGACTCAAGAAATCTATGGCGTCTATGAGGCCATGGATTTCTGGCAGCCATTTTGATCATGTACTCCATGGCCACACAAACACCTTTGATTTTTGGTGCCATGGCAGTTACATGATCCATGGCGTCTGTGACGCCATTGATTTCTGTTGCTGTGGCAGTTACGTGATCCATGGCTTCACAGACGCCTCTGATTTCTACTGTCATGGCAATCGCATGATCCATGGCTTCACAGACGCCTCTGATTTCTACTGCCATGGCAATCGCATGATCCATGATGTCTGCCATTTCAGTTACATGCTCGGTGGCCTTACAGACGTCTTTGATTTTTGATACCATGGCATGGCGTCTAAGAGGCTCTTAATGTTGAGTAATGCTCTAGTCAATTTCTAGCAGTACGTCTATTCTCTGACCATCTCTTACTTTGCCTTACCTTGGCTTATCTTATGTAACCTTGCTTGCATTAATAGCCTCACAGACGCCATTGATTTCTGGTGCTATAGCAGTCATGTGATCCATGGCGTCTACGAGGCCTTGGATTTCTGATGCTTTATAGCCTTGCAGTCAATGTAGATCATGTGACTGGCATGATACCAGAAATCAATGGCGTCTATGAGGCCATGGATTTCTGGAGTCATTTTGGTCATGTGCTCTGTGGCCTCGCAGACGCCTTTGATGTCTGGTGCTGGCCTCGTAGATGCTATTGATATTAGCCAGTTGCTGAATTTGACTATAGAGGTCTTGAGTTCGAATCCTGGTGGCTGCATGTGTGCACATATACCGTCATAGACGCCATTGCTTTGTGGTAGCCATGTCAGTCACGTGCTAGGGGCCTTACGGATGCAGTCACATCCAAATGGCGTCTACGAGGCTGTTGATTTTTGGCACCATATAGTCATATATAAATAGCTGCCATTGAGTCACTAAGTTTGAGTACAGAACGATAAATTCAAATTCTAATAGCAGCATTCTCATGCATAGATCCATGGCCTCATAGACGCCATTGATATTCTGTGCGTATATTTTGTATCACGTGAATTGGATGAAAATGTCCAGTGCATGTGATCTGTTATATAATCATACATTAAAGATAGCACCAAGACGAAATGAGCGTCAATGACGGCCAGTAGACGTCAAGTCATACTAACAGACAGTCCGACCACATGTCAGGACTATCAACGATGAGCTCTAGCAACTTCAAGTCAGCTTGAGCTTGTTCTAAACCTCAAGAAGCCATCAGCCGTAACTGGTGACCAAGGTTAGTGCACGACAGACCAAAAAAAAAATATTTACTCACCCCGCTGCTATTTGCCATGCCAATTATCAAATGTGGAAGACAAGCGAAGACGAGAGAAGGAATGAAAAGGTATGCATGAATGAAAAAATAAATAGAAAGGAAAATCCTCACAACCGACGATGTAGGCATCGTGCTCTAGGGTTGTTTGGTAGGAGTGAGAACCTAATGACCGACGATGTAGGCATCGTGCTCTGGGGTCATTTGGCAGAACAAGATAAAAGGAAATAAGAATGAGCAGCAATGAAGCTACCACAGAAGAACACTAAAGAAAAAGAGTAAATGGAGTGGGGTAGCCATGAATATGACGCGGCGGAGGAAGGCGGCTCGGAGGCTGAGTCTGTGCTCATCCGGCGACGCTTGTTCGTCCGCGGGCTCGTGCTGCCGTCAATGTCCGAGTGTTCGATGGACGTAAAGGGCAGCGTATCCGGAGGCATAGTGTAGAGCTGAGTGAGGTAGTCCGGGTGATACGGTCCGGAGAAGCTGGATTGGAATGACGACTGAAAAAGCTGTACTTGATTGAGGTCAGGTCCCAGGGCACCGAGGAGCTCAGACTGTGAGGGATGATATTCGACTTCCTCATTGAACTCGTACGTCATCTGAGTCGTGGAGTCAGGGGCAAGAGTGGGAGACGCTTCGCGTGCGGGAGAAGGCCGGCGGGAGACGCCTGGGCTCGCCAAGGGGGTGTTATCAGAGTTGGCAGAGCGGCGGGCGTCGTGCCTGGACCGCTTGCGGATAACATCCGACTTCATCGAAATCGGACGAGCGGAGCCGTGCAGCTTATAATACAAGCCGCATCTGGCCAAAGGTCAGCCCTTCCTTCGAAAAGGATACGACTCGGGCGAGGGCCACTCACGCATTGCACACCGTCTTTCCTCGTCGTCCTTCCGCCAGAGAGGAGTCGCAGTCGTGTGGCAGTTGTAGCATTGGGCTGGTCGGTTCGGAGGTGATGAGCATCTTGGAGGGACTTTACGGGCCGCGGACGACGCACCCATCACATCGACCGACTCTTGTCGTGGTGCTGCCTGGGCGCGACCTTCCCCGTGCGTATTCCGCATGCTCTTAGGTCGAGGGCGTTTATGCTGGGCGGAAGGGTCAGCGATGACGGAGATACGGGGGAAGGTAAGAAGCGACACACTCACCAGTTTGCAATATAGCCCGCACGCGTTGCAACTGAGCTCATCGTTGAGACCGCGCCGCCAGAGCGGCGTGTGCGTGGCACCACAATTGGTGCATTCGGCCTTGACGCCGCCTGGCCCGTTGTTCCCAAGCAAACCGCCTGACGGGCCGCGAAGGGAGGACGAGTTGACGTTGGTCGTGGTCGCACCTAGGCCGGAAGAGCGCGTAGAGATAGAACCCTGGGTACGGACGGTCAACATCGGGCGACCCGTCGGGGTGTTGGAACGAGCATTATGGGCCTGGGATACTTTTGCAGCGGGAGGGACGAAATCTTTCGCAGCCTGCGACGCGGACGAAGCACCTCTCTTTCGAGAGGTCTTGGTTATGGGCACAATGGTGACTGGCACAGCTACCAGCGGTGGTGGCGCAGCGGTGAGTTTCAGTTCAAACTCCTGAGTCCTCGTCGTCAGACTCGTTGCTGTCATCCTTGGTTTCCTGCGGGACGGGTGAGACCTTGCGGGGATCGGCAGTGGAAACGGGTGGTGTAGCAGCAGCAGCAGTGGCGGAATCAACCGCGGGAGGGTGCAGTGCTGGAAGGTGGACATCTGGCAACGAGGTCTCTCGAGATCGCAGGCTGTGGCAGGAGCTGGCGGTTAGGTGGTCCACAAAGCCAGCGACCAGCGCCAGCATCCAAGGCTGCAGCATAGGGCATGAAAGCGGCGTGCAACACGTCGCCGGCAGCAGGTGGCGGCATTGATGTCGTGGGCCACTTGAATGACCTGCTGGGACCAATGAAATATGTTAGCAAACGCATTGAAAGGCCCGAGCGACGCACAAAATAGTCTGGCAGCTACTTAGGTCAGAATCAAAGTAAGCCTGCCACACTTGTTCGACGGAGGCATTGGCTTTGACGTTGCTGACGAGTTCATGGAGAAGGGAGCTCGATGGTGGGTCGGGAGATGTTGAAGCCGTCGTTGGTGGCTGAGGAGTGAAGCCCTTCGCCGTAATTCATGGTGTTTATGACCGTCCGGGGCCAAAGTCAGTGGCGCGTGCTCCTTTGGCCTGCCTCATCTCCATCCCACTTCGTCAGGCCTCTGCGCCGTTTCCTTCCCAACCCGTCCTCTCTGTCTCTACTCATCTTCAACGTTCGACGGTGGGCGTAGCAAACGGCAGCGGCAAACGGCAGAGGGGGGGCAGCCTCCCAGGTGAGTAACGACCTTTTTTTATTTTGCCTGTGCTAATTGACCTTCCACTCACGGCGTCCAGTGCTGCCGGCCGCGTTCCGCTTGCCGTCCGCTGCCTGCGACATCCGTGACCACCCCCGTCATCAGCTGCCACTCCCTTCGTCCAGCGTTCGCCGGGGTCTCTGCCGTCTGCAGCCTGCGGCCTCCCTCGCACGTTCTCCGCCTCCCCTCGCCCGTACTCGGCCCATCCAGCGTCACTGTGCGACGCCCGCGACTGCCCTCGCCCTCACCCCATCCAGCATCGCCGGCAGGCAGCATCTTTCTACTGCCTGCCGCCTGCTAACCGCCTCTCCCATCTTCCGCCTTCCGCCGTCTGACGCCTGCGACGCCCGCGATCATCCTCGTCGTCAGCGGCCGCGTCAAGCCTCCCGTCTTTCACCGTTCACCACTGCCTGACGCCTGCGACATCCCGCACGTTCCCCGCCTCTTCCATGCGCCCCACAAACCCCTCCGCTGCCGCCTTCAATGCTGTCGCTGGCCGACGGCTTCGGCCACTTTCGACGGCCTAACTGCAGGCCCCCGTGGCCGCTTGCTGCCTGCCAATGACCCCTTCGCCCGTCATCCACGCGTCCCCGCCTCTCTCATGCACCCATACCCCCTGCCGCCGCCTTCCACACGGTTGGGAAAGCTGGGCGTTCTGCCGCCGCCTGCCTTCCTTGTCGCCCTCGTTGCCAGAGGCGTGTTCAGCACTGCCAGTGGCCAGCATTTTGCTGGAGTCTGCCGCCTGCGACTTCTTGCCCGTCTTCCACCATTTCCGGCCTCTTCCATGCCCCCACTAAGCCCTCTGCTGCTGCCTTAGACACTGGCAGTGGCCGACGGCTTTCTCAGGTGAGTAAACATTTTTTTTGCTTTGTTTTTTGTGTGCTAACTAACTTCCCGCCTGCTCCGTCCAGTGCCAGCGGCCACCGTTTGCCCACCACCCACGTCCGTCATCACCCTGCCAACATATCGCCGCGTTCCGCCCTCCGCCTGTGACTCCTGCGTTGCCAAAGGCCACCGCGTGCCCGCTGCCTGCTGCCTGGGGCCCTCCTCGTTGCCTGTGGCTAGTCTGCCGCGGTGGCGCCCCGCTTCCCAAGTCCCGGGATGCCACCCTGGATGCTGGCCCTCGTTGAGCCCCCGCCTGCGACCTCCTTCATTGCCAGAGGCCACCGTTTGGCCGCTCAGGTTATTTTACTTTACCGCCACCTCTGCTTAGATTGCGTGTCACATGAACTAGATAAAAATGTCCTGTGCATGTGACCTATCGTATAAACCCATTCTATAGAGATAAAACATAAAAAATCAGAGGTTCATCGTGCTGTTCTGGTCGACATTTACTCGCAACCAACTGCCTAAAAAGAGTCGACAAAAAGTGAGTAACAACATGCTAGCTGGTTTGTCCATTCGCGCTTCTCTCCATGACCCAACAGGCTCTTCCTTTCTACAACCGAATTGTTGACATCGCCGTTCCCTCCCTGCCACTCAGCCCCTGCAGCTTGTCGTCCGACTCAGACAGATCACGTCAATGATGCGCGAGATTGGATAGCTCGAGAAGAGGCAGGGTGAACTGGTGTTTGCGAAGCCGCAACCAGTCGTGCAAAGGAGATGGCAAAGGTGTGGAGCTTGACATGGATGCAGATGCGACTCTGGTGTCAGCGGCCCCATCGTCTGGGACTCTGTCGAGCTCGGCGGCTATTCGATCGAAAACCAGGCCTTTGGTGCGTTCATCTGTTCGTTCTCACCTCTAACCTTCCCTCAGCTGCAGCGGACTCGGTCGCCAATGAACCGCTCGCGTCTTCATTCAACGGCATCCTCGGGCTTGCTCTCCCCTCAACTCCATCATTGCCCAGCTCATTCCTCCTGTCACGTCCAACAATCCCGACGGCGCCGCCTGGGCCTCCAACCTCTTTGAAGCGATTGGTACAGGACGACCGAGTTAGCTTCATTTGTATGTGTTTGTTTTCTCTCAACAATACTGGCCCTCGTCGCTTTTGTTCTCTTTTGTATGTAGTTTACAAGATCTCAGATCAGGTATCTAGGTATTTAAACCCCTCCTTCATGTACGGTAACAGGAGTGTTTCCATTAAAGAGTTTTGGCCAGTTCTCTCAGATTGACTAAGGCTTGGACTCACTCCAATCTCTCGTGATTTCAACACATTTTTGAACTCCTTTTAACTTCTCTTACTTTCCGTCTCTCTCCGATTGAAGGCTTGATCTCCCTTGCATCGACACGAGATGGCTACCAGTACTGCTGTTACGCAAGGTCAGAAGACCACTCGTACCGCTGGATTATTTGGGCAAAACCCTTCGCTTAAAGCCAGGGTAAAGTCCGATGTGGCGAAGGGATTCTCTACTGTGCCAAAGGTTGCGGATGCACCTGCTAGTGGCCAAGGATCCAGTACCGACCTTAGGGTCGAAGAACGCGCTCCTACGGGAGGGAGCCGTTTGACTCCTCAAGCAGAGGAGGGAAGCGCAGAAGGATCTGTAGATACATCAGCTGATGCCGCCGATGATGGATTCTTGCATCCGCGTTCTCCATTCGGTGACTCTGAGAATAGAGGAACCAATATTGATACTCAACTTAGACCAGCCAGGTGGAGTGACGAAATGGATGAGGAAGATAACGGCGTTATCACTCCCATTGTCACCGGAACTGCTCAAGCCAGTAAGGATGACGGCAAGCAGACCAAACAACCTAGAGATGCTGGCGAAATCGGTAAAGAACTTAAACGACTGGTCAGAGAAATGATGGAACTCAAGGTCATAAATGCCTCTCTGACGGCAGCTCAAGAGCAATTGGCCCAGAACAACCTCCTTCGTGAAGAAACGATCAGGCAGGAAGAAGCAAAATATTCTGGACAGAACCCGACTTACGATCGAGCTTCCTCTGCTCTACCTCGTGGCAGCAGCATGCGCCGAGCTATGCGAGGTGACGACCCTGGAGATGACTCCAACCCCCCGTCTGACTCTGAATCCAAGAAGCCTCCGACGGGAGGCGGAGGAAGAGGAAATAGCGGTGGTAGTGGTGGGGGCGGCAGCGGAGGTTCCGGAGGACCCGACGATGGAGATACATCCGACGATTCCAATGGGCCTGACCTCTTCGATCAGGAACCCGAGTCTGACCATGCTAGTGACTCGGAAGGAACCAAACGAACAAAGCGTGAAAAACGTCGACGTTATCGCGCTAAGATAGCAAGGTTAAGATACCAGCAGAATTTCCTGAAAGAAGACCCACCTTTCAAGTACAATGGAGAGGTCCAAGCTGGACTCTTCAAGAAATGGGTAAGGGAAATTCGAGACTGGATCAAACGAGGGCACTTGTCAACCCAGGACGGCATCCGAATGTCTGGAAAGTACCTAGGGGACCGCGCTTATCAGTTTTACGAACGTGATATCCTAGATTTAGGAAAGAAATATGAACTCACAGAATATTTCGAAAGAATGTTCGACTATTGTTTCCCAATCGATTTTCGTATGAGACAACGAGATAAATTCGATACGAGTCGGCAGGACAACCGAAGCGTTCTTGACTTCCTTCGTTATCTCAGACAAGTCGCTGATACCATTGGGGACATAAGTGATAAGGACATCGCCCTCGCATTCTGGAGGAGATGTCAGCCTTATCTTCGGGTTAAAATGACTGAAGAGGGATTTGAACCCACTAAGATATCTATCGAAATGATAGAAGTTGTCGCAGTACGACTTGAGCATGCTCATAACGCAGCTGAGGAAGAACGGAAGAAGTCTTCCAAAGTAAATCCTCATAAACCTCACCTGAAAACTGCGAGTTCAGGACCCTTGAGCTCTCCTGAATCGGCACTCTTGTCGAAATCTTCCTCAACCCCAGGGAACTCACCATTGAAGAAGCAAACCAAGAACCCACTTCGGGACAAAGCCCGAATTAAGAAACTCCGTGAGGAAGGGCGTTGCTTCAGTTGTGGATCAAAAGACCACATCTTGAGTCAATGCCCTGACCGGCTGACTAAGAAGCCACCCGTTCGACTTGCCACAATGGGCTTGATGAGCCCCGCAGAGGTGCGACTTGCAGCTGTTCAAGAGGGGTCAAACCTTAGCCTGTTCGGTATTGGAATGACTCAAACGGCGGATAGAGTGTCGAAAGAGGCCAGACGCGCAGCCCTGGTCGATACCGCTCTCAAGACCCTTCAGCAATCTGTCCCATTAGCCTTTGACTATGAGCTGGATGATGCAGAGGTCTCGCCGTTCGTACCTGGTCGGTTCTCAACCTACCAATGCACCTGTCAAGTCCCCGAAGAGAAGGAACATATTATCCTTCTCGACGAGCTCTGCTCAGCTGACCTTGAGTTGAATTACTCTGATTTGGAAGACCCGGATTTTGACATCGTGCAGTGGCTACACGAGCAGAAAGCAGCGAATTTCCGGTGTCTCCTTCACAAGCGACGGAGGGGCTCCTCATTTCACAACTCTGGTAACAGTGGTTCGGGTGAACCGGGTGACGACTCTGATTCCGAGTCAGATATGTCTGATGATGGGGAGGATTTTCCTCCTAATGGCCCTGATGGTACTGGGAACGAGACTCGCCATTATAATGACTCCGCACTGGGTTGCAGCACCTTAAATGTCTCTGTGGTAGGCTCACCATCCATCCGACACCAAACTTCCTCGGAAGTGATGACCCTTGAGCGCAATGCCACCAGAATCAAAGACCCTACTATTATCATACCAAAACCCATCGTAGTGGTTGTACGTATTGCAGGAAGCCTTGCCGAGCATTGATTGATACTGGCTCACTTGCTGATTTTATCTCGACTACCTTGGTGGACCAGTTGAAACTTCCATATGAGGTTCTCGAAAAACCATTAGCTGTGCAATTAGCCATGTCAGGTTCTCGAGGCAAAGTCAAATGCACAACCACGGTTGAGATTGCTTACCAGAATATAAGAACGCGACACCAATTCTTCGTAGCCAACTTGGATTCATATGATCTTATAATCGGTTTACCATTGCTATGTCAGCACAAGATAATGATAGGCTTGAACCCCTCACAGGTTATCGTGAGGAGTGACGAACCTCTGCCTATTACCCGTGACCAGTCTGTGGTCATAGAGTCTCGAGCAGCTGAATTACATAACATACAGGTTGAGACATATCGTGCCGAGTTGACAGAATATGCGGATACCATTTGCAAGGAGGCGATCGAGACACCTCTCCCACCCCTTCGTGCAATCAACCACGTTATTCCCATAATTGATGAGGATAAAGTGTATTCTTGGCGACCATCACGCTGCCCAGAGGCCTTGAAACCGTTATGGAGGTCGAAACGCGATGATTATATTCGTACAGGCCGATGGGAATTCCGTAGCGGATCGAATGCAGTACCGATGATCATGTTAAAGAAACCAACGAAGGATGGTACCCTGAGACTACGGACTGTCATAGATACTCGTCAGCGCAACGAGAATACTCGAAAACTTGCATCACCGCTACCTGACATGGAGGCAATCCTTCGCAATGTAGCCTCACATCCATACCGGACGCTAGTTGACGGAAAGGATGCATACGAACAGATCCGGGTGACTCCTGAGCATGTCAGTCGCACCTTGTTCACAACGCCGGATGGGACTATGGTGAGCTACGTCATGCAGATTGGGGATTGTAATGCTGGCGCAACATACCAGTCATTAATGAATCATATTTTCGCCCCGTATATTGGTGTTTTCATGGATGTTTATCTTGATGACATCGTGATCTATTCTGACACTCCCGAAGATCATGTCAAACATGTCAAAACTATTATTGACACTCTTCAAGAAAACAAGTTCTACCTTAGTGCACATAAACTCCAGTTCTTCACGGAGGAGATGAAGATCCTAGGTCATATCATTGACCGCGAAGGCATTCGGATGGACCCCGCGAAGGTCGACTCTGTCCTTAACTGGAAAACACCAACAAATAAATCTTTGTTGGCATCCTTCATCGGTTCGGTTGCTTACCTGGCCCCAGGCTGCAAGGATATCAATTCCCAGTTAGCTTTGCTTAATAGGCGAAAAGCCCCGACGACTCCTTGGCACTGGGGACCCTCCGAACAGCGGGCTTTTGACCAAGTCAAAGACACCGTTCAGCGCTGGCGTGACGAACGGCGAGTTGCACCTGACTATAGCCCAAGCGCCGAACGCCTCAACTTGACTTGTGATGCTTGCTTGACTGGCGGCAGTGGTTGCCTGTCTCAGGGAAATAACATCGATACCGCGAAAGTAATCGCATTCTGGTCCGGAAAGTTTAACTCCGCCCAGCAGAATTACCCTGTGCATGAATTGGAACTACTGGCAATTGTCGAGTCAATGAAACGCTTCGCTCACCTGCTACAGGGAGTCCGATTTCGCGTTTTCACGGATCATAAAGCTCTGGAATGGATAACAAGCCAGAGGAACCTGTCCCCACGCCAAGCTCGTTGGCTAGAGACTATCTCGCAGTTTGATTTCGACATCGAGTACTTGCCTGGTGAAAGGAATATCATTGCCGATGCTCTGTCTCGTTTGTACAGTAATGAACCTAAGGGTACAGTCAGGGCAATAAGTGAATATGTCACGGCGGAAGAGGAACACTCACCATCACCGTTGATTCTGAGCCTGGTCTCATCACCCCTGTACACTGGGGATGAGCTGTTTCTTGGAGCGACTAGCAGCCGGAAGAAGAAGCCGAGTCGTGCTGAGAGAGCTCGGGAAGCCTTTCCTAATGCAAAGAAAGTGACTCTTCGCGTTAAGAACCTATCAGAGTCCCTGGAGGGCGAGAAGGTGGCTTCATCACCACCTGAGCCCGAAAAGGTAGACGAAATAGCAACTGATCAAGACCCAGTGATATCTGAAGAGTCAGGTGATCTGGAGTATGTTAACCCAAAAGAAGCTGCAGCTCCACAGGAGGGCGTAAGGGAGCC
Source organism: Macrocybe gigantea (assembly GCA_011319805.1). Classification (NCBI taxonomy): domain Eukaryota; kingdom Fungi; phylum Basidiomycota; class Agaricomycetes; order Agaricales; family Callistosporiaceae; genus Macrocybe; species Macrocybe gigantea. The sequence goes on from SJRY01000191.1 coordinate 21,351, forward strand.
AGAAAGGAATACTGATGATATCGAAAGACATCAAGTCAGTATCATACCTGGAGGAGAAATCCTTTCTGAGGACTCACCTACCCTCACGGAAGTGATATCATTGGGAGACCCAACAGTCGACATCCATCGAAGCTTAGTTGGGCGCTACGCCGAGGACAAATTCTTCGGAAGCATCGTGGCTGAACCCAATCGTTTCAAGAATTTTGAAGTATCAAACGAGTTGGTTTTCTTAAAAGATAACGGGAAAAGAATTTTGTGCATTCCCGACATCAAAATTGGTGAGCGAAGAATACGGGAAATAATAATCTCCCATGCTCACTCAATCTTGGCTCATCTCGGAGCACATAAAACCATCAGTTACCTCAGGGATAACGTATGGTGGAAAGGGATGTCCGAAGACACGAAAGCATTTGTTGAGACCTGTACTCTGTGCAAAACCTCCAAATCAAGGAATCACCCTCCTTACGGACTATTGGAGACCCTCGAAGTTCCAACGAGGCCTTGGGAAACCATAGGCATTGACTTCGTCGGCCCACTTCCGGAGTCTGAGACCCTGAATGGAAAGTTTGACATGATATTGGTCATAATCGATCATTTGACGAGCATGGTACACCTTGTTCCTACAAAGCAGACTTATCGCGCAAAAGACATCGCCGAAATTATGTTTGATCGCGTGTATAAACTTCATGGCATGCCGGCCCATATTGTCAGTGATCGAGACTCGTTGTTCACAAGCACATTCTGGAAAAAGCTAAATGAGCTAGCAGGCATTGAACTACGGATGTCCTCAGCTTACCATCCACAGACCGATGGTTCCACAGAACGAGCTAATCGTACCGTGACTCAAATGCTTCGCTATTGTGTAGCCCCACATCAACGAGACTGGGCAATCAAGCTACCCGCAATAGAATTTGCTATCAACAGCGCAAGATCGTCAACAACAGGATACGCACCCTTTGTCCTGAATTATGGCCGAATGCCGCCTTCCATGGTATGGAACGTTGACCCCGAGTACCGTGGGGTAGCGGACTTCGCACAAGGAATGCGCAACGCTGTGATCAGCGCACACGATGCAATCATCTCGGCCCGCGTAAAGCAAACAGGGCTCGCAAACAAGAAGCGCAAAGAAGCGCCATTTGTGAAAGATGATCTTGTCTACGTGTCAACAGAGAATTTGCGGGTCCCGAAAGGTCGCGCTCGTAAGCTCGTACCTAAATGGATTGGACCATACAAAATCCTCGAGGATTATAAGAATAATACTTACCTTGTTGATGTTCCCGCTGAAATCAAGCAGCGTGGTGTCCATCCTGCCTTTCATGCGAATGTACTTCGCGTTCATGTCCCGAACGATGACCGTCGTTTTCCTGGAAGGCAAATGCCTCAGATTGTCGGCATTGGCAAAGTCGAAGAGTGGTCTATAGATAAAATAGCCACCCACCATGGGAAAGGCAAGGATGCCTTGTTCGAGCTTGTCTACAAGACCGGGGATCGATTTTGGCTCCCTTATCATGAGGTTTCGAAATTAGAGGCACTAGCACAATACCTTGAAGCTGCCGGTGTAGACAAGATCTCGAACCTCCCTCGCAAAGTCACTGCTGATCCCGCCGTTGAGGTATTCGCAACGAGCAGTCCTTATTGTCTGCCGAATGACAAATCTCATTATCCAGCGGAATCTTCAGAGAGCTTAAGAAGGCGAAGCGTGCCCGCGAAAACTCACTCGTGCGGTACCGGTCATCCTGTCCCCCCTTCGTTCTGTGCTATGTCTTGCCCTACCACGTTCAAGCCCGAAGACGTGATCGTTTTTAAGGAATTCGCGAAGAAGGTCAAAGACGGGTCTCTTGATCCTTCTTTTGATCTCTTACCTCCGGGATACGTCGAGTTTTGCATCCTGAACCAGCATCATGTAGACGCTGATATGCGACTCCCGATCCCTTCTTCGGTCCCTACAAAAACCGTTGAGATAAACGGCCGGGACACCATTACCCTTGTACCGGAGCAGGTCCCACATGCTCCGAAGAAGGATAAGCCTGATAACAGGCCTGGACGCGGTCCTTACCCTCGCAAAAGAGGCAACCCTCGCGCGTCGCGCTTTCGGGAGCTACAGGACGCTATCATCAATAGGTTCTCTGTTGAGACCGACGCCAGTAAGCCTCTTGCTCGCGGAATGAGGATATTCCCAACTCACCGTTATCCAGAGCGCCACGAACTTGGCGCTACGCGTCGACCGAGGACTGCCAGAAAAAGCACTGGCGGGTATGATCGACGTGCCCCAGGATCATTCAGAAACAGGGTTCTTGACAACCGAAAGTCAATCCCGGATACCGGAGGAGTTGGAACTGAGTCCAGCTGGAATGGTACCGCTGCGAAGGATTTCGCTGGCGACGTGGCAATGGGTAAGTTGGTCCTATATGCCTTTGTTTTCTTGTGGGCACAACTTATCTTCGGGATGGTTGTGTTAGGGGTTGCTGAAGCCTCCAACCCTGCTTAGTAGACTGAGCAGAGTTATCCTGAATGGTCTCGCCGTGGGCGAAACCAGGAGGGCGTATGAAGCGATTGGTACAGGACGACCGAGTTAGCTTCATTTGTATGTGTTTGTTTTCTCTCAACATACTGGCCCTCGTCGCTTTTGTTCTCTTTTGTATGTAGTTTACAAGATCTCAGATCAGGTATCTAGGTATTTAAACCCTCCTTCATGTACGGTAACAGGAGTGTTTCCATTAAAGAGTTTTGGCCAGTTCTCTCAGATTGACTAAGGCTTGGACTCACTCCAATCTCTCGTGATTTCAACACATTTTTGAACTCCTTTTAACTTCTCTTACTTTCCCGTCTCTCTCCGATTGAAGGCTTGATCTCCCTTGCATCGACACGAGATGGCTACCAGTACTGCTGTTACGCAAGGTCAGAAGACCACTCGTACCGCTGGATTATTTGGGCAAAACCTTCGCTTAAAGCCAGGGTAAAGTCCGATGTGGCGTTAGGTTAGGGTTAGGTTAGGTTAGGTTAGGTTAGGT
>SJRY01000192.1:0-44591 GCA_011319805.1 Macrocybe gigantea
CACTGCTTCGCCAGCTGATTATGTATCGTCAAATATGAATATAAGGGACATTCCCAACCTTAAAGAATATTTTGAATGAGAAGGTGCATGAGAGTTCGGTCTCGTAAAAGGATACCCCTACCCTGGGTAGCTCAACAGATTTACCGGCAGGACGAGTCTAAAGCGTACTCGATCCTTAAGGCATGGACGGATCAATCGTGACAGGAGGACATCTCGCTGGAGAAGCTTCATGAGATCAATCAGATGAATGATCACGATGCACTCCATACGTTGCTCGACCTCAGACAAAAACCACGATTTGTGTCAGAGGCGGCAATGGAAATCAGATGGATGTGCCCTTGACGATCACGACTTTGGACACTGGACGGACATACAGCATAAAGGCCTTGCTTGATACGGGATGCACCAGATCTTGCATAGATCGGAAGTTCATTAAGGAAAAGGAGATCAACACAAAAAGATATCCGATTCCTATTCCGGTCCACAATGCAGACAGAACCCGTAACATGGCGGGCGACATACACGAATATGTTGAACTAAGGGTCCAGGTCCAAGACCACAATCGAGCGAATGATCTTTTCAGTTACTGAACTCGGAAAGGGCCAGATCTTTATCGGTTACGAGTGGGTAAAGCATCATAACCCTCAGATCGATTGGAAGACAGAAAAGATCACTTTTGATCGATGCCCCGAAGAGTGTCAGTGGATTGTCCGAAAAGGAAACCCCGAAGATGACGACACCTCTATCGAGACAAATGAGGTGGACTTCGAACAAGGAGAAAAACTCTTGATGATTGACATGAACCAAGAGTTTCATCTGAGGGCTTTCCAAATGACGGCTTCCAAACTGGCCGAAGTGACGGCAAAAGCAACAAAGGTTAAAACCTTTGAAGAGATTGTACTGGAAGAATACCACTGTTTTAAGGACTCAATGTTCGGAAAGGAGTCGTTCGATGAATTACCACCGTGACGACCTTGGGACCATGCGATCGAACTTGTTCCAGGAGCTAAACTCCAGGATTGCAAGGTCTACCCCTTGACACTGGATGAACAGAAACAGCTGGACGCTTTTCTAGATGAAAATCTGAACACCGGACGAATCAGACCGTCGAAGTTGCCAATGGCGTCGCCTTTCTTCTTTGTTAAAAAGAAGGATGGATCCCTACGACCTGTACAAGATTATCAGAAATTGAATGACATGACAATAAAGAACAAGTACCTGCTCCCCTTAATCCAAGAGTTGATCGACAAACTCAAAGGAGCGAAGTTCCTTGACATCTGATGGGGATATAACAACGTCTGCATGAAAGAAGGCAACGAATGGAAAGCTGCATTTCGGACAAACCGGGGAATGTTTGAACCCCTGGTTATGTTCTTCAGACTGACGAATTCACCAGCTACCTTCCAAACAATGATGAACATGATCTTTAAAGACGAAATCGATCAGGGACATGTAGTCATTTACATGGACGACATTCTTATCTTTAATAAAGATCTGAATGAAAACAGACGAAAGAACAATAAGCTTTACCTAAAACCTGAAAAATGTTCGTTTCATCAGCTAGAGGTAGAATACCTTGGAATGATCATCTCAGAAAATGGCATTAAGATGGATCCCGTAAAGGTCAAAGGCATCAAAGGATGGCTGAAACCCACCTGTAAAAGGGATGTCCAGCAATTTTTAGGCTTTTGCAACTTCTACTGACGTTTCATCAAAGGATTCGCAAAGATCATGAAACCTTTGATGGAACTAACCGGAAAAGCCAATTGGACATGGGGAAAGGCCCAAGATGACACTTTCAACGGATTAAAGAATCGGATCAGCTCAGCGCTGATCATTTCAATGCCCTGAGATGATGGAAAGTTCCGAATGGAAGTCGATGCCTCGAACTATGCAATCGGAGGCGTCCTTTCACAGAAACAGTCCAACGGTACTTGGAGACCAGTGGCTTTCATGTCAAAGTCATTGAACCCGACGGAATGGAACTACGAGATCTACGACAAAGAGATGCTCACGATTATGACCAGACTTGAGGAATGGTGCCAATATCTCTGCGGTGCTAAACAGAAATTCGAGATATGGACAGACCATAAGAATCTCGAATATTTCTGGAAGCCTCAGAAACTGAATCGCCAGCAAGCTTGCTGGATCTCGGAACTTCAGAACTATGATTTTGTTCTAGAACACAAACCTGGGAAATCGATGACGAAGGCAGACAGTCTGTCGAGACGACCAGACCATGAGAAGGGGGAGAACGATAATGAAAACATCGTACTCCTAAAGCCAGAGAATTTTTGCCGGATTTTCATAGCGAAAATCACGCCGACACCAGAATTTCAGGATATTCTGGACCAAATCAAAAGGGCTTGGAAACAAAGAGAGCCTGAGGTTCAGAAATGTCTTGACGAAGGTGAACATGGCTGGGAGGAAAACGACTGAATCGTTACCTGGTTAAAATGGTACTACGTTCCCAAGAGCCAAAAGATAAGGGAACGGATCATCGAAACCTATCATTCGGATCAGATCTCGGGACACCCAGGACAGACCAAGATGCATGAGTTAATCACGTGCAACTTCTGGTGGCCCAAAATGATGAATGATGTCAAGGCATATGTCAAAGGATGTGACAAATACTAACGAACAAAGATCATCAGAGATTGGAAGCATACCCCGCTTCACCCGAATGAAGTACCGAAGGAACCATGGGAGATCATATCTGTCGATCTCATCGGACCACTTCCTGAATCTCATGGATACAATGGCGTAATGGTAATGGTAGACCGGTTTATGAAAGGAGCCAAGTTCATACCAGTCAACATGGAAATCACAGCAGAAGGAGTCGCTCGCAATCTGCGTGACACTATATTCTCAAGTTACGGACTCCCAAAGAAAGTCATTAGTAACAGAGGAGGACAATTCGTCTCCGCATTCATGACGGACCTCTACATGCTTTTGGAAATCAAAGGAACTCCCTCGATGCCATATCATCCACAGACCGATGGACAAACGGAACGAGTCAATCAGGAACTTGAACAGTACCTGAAACTCTTCGTAAACTATCGGCAAACAGACTGGGCGAACTGGCTACCCATGGCCGAATTCTCTTACAACAATCGAATTCACTTGGCAACTGGATACTCCCCATTTTATCTGAACCACGGGCGACATCCATATACTGGAAAAGAACCCCTGAGGCATAATGCTAAATCGCAAATGGCTGAGGAGTTCGCCGAGATGATGAAGGAAATTCGGACCAAGGCCGAAACCTCCTTGTTGAAAGCCGCAGAGACAATGAAATGGACTTATGACCAAAAACAGAAACCCACCCGAGAGTACCATAAGGGCGATCAAGTCTGGTTGGAAGGCACTAACATCACGACCAACCGACCAACTGATAAGTTAAATGACAAACAGTTTGGTCCTTTCAAAGTCAAACGACGAATCGGAGAATCGGCATACGAACTCGAGCTACCGGAACACTGGCAAATTCACCCCGTTTGAAACGAGTCCGAACTCACTCCATACACAGCACCGGCGTTTCTGCGACAAAAAGCGGTAATGATTCTTAAACGGCCTCCTCCCATCATCGTAGAAGGAGAAAAACAATATGAAATAGAGGCTGTAATAAATTCTCGATGGAACCAAGGAAAATTACAGTACAGAATACACTGGAAGGGATACCCTCTTGAAGACGCCATCTGGAAACCCGCCGAAAACGTCAACGGAGATGCGCCGGATGTTACAGATGTCGCCCAAAGGACCATTCATTTTCTTATCTTATCTTTTCCACATCCCTTATCTTCCCCGTCATGCTGTGCAGCACGCAGCCATCAAGTCATCCCACTTCCCTAGTCATCCTGAGTCATCTCCTTCCAGTCTTACTCATCTGCAGTCCACAGCATTGTGCAGCCCATGGTCCGTGCTCGAGTACTATAGTGTATATAAGGACTCCCAGATGTACCAGTAGTGCTAGGCTTAATATTCCTTTTGCCATCATCTCAAGATCACTCTCACACTTAGTCTGCCCAAGTCCCTCTGAGATTCGTCTAGCCTAACACCGGACGCAGTCACGAAATTTCATCGCGAGAATCCCGAGGCGCCATCCCTAGAAAGAGGACAACGTCAGCCCCCACCCCGACCCACACCGAAAAAGGTAGTACGCACCCACTTCCATCAGACCCAATCGCTGAAGGTCTTGTTCGACCACATGGCTGATGAAGTCTGGGTCTGCCCATGAGGTCAACAAATGAAGACGCTGCCGAAGAAGGAGACCCTTACCGGCTGGATGTCAGACCCGAGCGAAGTCGAGGATCGCCTGGACGTGGCTTGGCAGGCATGGCAGCAATGTCAGAACCAGGAAGTCATAGGTGAGGATGAGCGCCAAAAGGACTAGGAGGATGATGAAGAAGAAAAACATGATTGCGAGGACGCAATCCTTAAGAGGGGGGTAATGTTACGATTTAGGACCAATCGTTATCTTGATGATGGGCATGTGACTCAAAAGTCACATGATGAACACGTGATAGATGTGACGTGACAAACAAGATGCAATGCAGCGACTCGAGGAAACCCTACGACAACGACACGTCAGCGCTGACTAGGGCAAAGGGTTATTACGCAGCACCTGCAGGACAACACATGGAGCGCAGTCAGATTCTGACTCACACAGACAAGAGCTTAGGGTTTCATGTAGCATGAGGTTAGCATACTCATGGTCCGTGCTCGGTAGTCATAACGCATAAATACCTAAATTGTATGTAGTAGAACCCAGCTTCGAGCTGGCTAGAAATAGCATTCCTTTCCCCACCTCTTATCTCTAAGGGTTAGTTAGAGTGACCTGCGTACAGAATTGGTTTTGTGTAGCAGCTACTAAGATATGCATAAAATACAAGAGACAGAAGTGTTAGGCTTTGACTCTGCCAAGTGCTCAGAAGATAATAGTGATAAAGTAGAATGAGTAGCAGGATATTATTCTTAGTATACTACTTTATTGAAGCAATGGATATTAATAAATAAAAAACATTTCTATAAATCATACACCAGAAGAATGCATTACAAAAACTAAATTCTCAAGTTCTGACATCAGTAAGAGTTATTCCACTTCATCAGATTTATATAGAATATGGTAAAATTTGAAACATACTTGTCTAAAGGCTTAGTGTCTTTATTAATCCTGCATCTTTAGCTTATTTGTAAGTCAGCTCATTAGAGCTATAAATTTAAATATGACTTGGTTCAAGGCTTAAGCCAAGCTAATTTGTTTAGTGAATCCTATTTGGGCTGATCAAACTGGTGAGCAAACCAGCTCTTGGATTTGATTAGTAATAGCAAAGCTATTGAAGTGCATGTACTATTATTATTCAGCTGTTCAGCTTAAGTAAGCAGTTAAAATGTACTAATGTAGTGTAAGCACAAGGTTTACAATTAGAGTAAGAAGGCCTTATTTAATATTTATCAACTTATATGCCAGAATCAAAGTGAAATAGTTTCATGTAAATTGTATAAGTCTTTTGTAAAGTCCAAGTTTACAGCTATAGAAAGTTTTCTTTTACAAGTGGTGATCAAGACAGAATATTATTTGGTCTTATAAAATACATGTTCAATCTTTTTTTATTTTGCACTTACAAGCCATTGGATTGCATGTCAATAGTTAGATAGAACTTTGCTACTTAAAGAGTGCTAGAATATATGTGATAATATGAAAGAGTGTCTAAATTGAGGCATTGCTCTTAATTACTTTAATCACCTGGATGTAAAAAAACAAAAGGATATGCATTGACATGTATATAATAACTGAAGAAGTGTTTCTAATGAATTTCTTTAATATAAGTTAAGGCATTGTTTATAGCTAAATTTAATCACATTTAATTGCTTAACAAGTATTTATTTTAAAAGCTAGAATTGAACAAAGGCAATCTTGCAAAAATAGAATAATATATTTTTTTAAAATAAAATATTGCAAGGGGCAACTTAGGCAAAAGATAAGACTATGAGAGAAAGTAAGATGATATAGCAAATGGATTGTTAATTCTAAGGTTATATAATTGTGTAAGGACTGTTTACTTATACTACTATTCTTTTTTAGCAATGAGTAATCTATCCAAAGCAAACTATCCAAATAAGCTGCTAAATGCTAAGAATACTATATAAAATAGAAAGATCTATACTGAGTTAGATAAATTGTGATGAATCATGGATATACAATAAATAGATGCTGGCAAGTATAGGAATAGATAAAAAAAGAATAAAAAAAATATGCTAGTTTATAGAGTTTATGGTGTCTATAACATGTTCTTTTTTTTAGATTTGCATTTTTATTTTGATAGTTTCTAGCTATTATTCTTATATTATCTTTATTTTATATCTTTAGCAGCTTGGCATTAGATTGCATGTACTTATCTAAAGTAGAAATAAGGAATTTGTGATAACAATTTTCTACAATAAAATACTTTACTATTTCCTTATAGATATATTATTTAATTTTTGTAGGACTAGCAAAACCAGAAATATTCATTAAATAAATAGTATATATGTATATGATCAAATAAAATAATGGTAAATACTGATGACTTTAATAATATTGGTAAGTCATTGTTCAAAACTAAGCACCTTGCCAGTGTCATGGCCTAGTTGGAAGGTAACAGCGTTAGTCATTGTATTATAGAAATAGATGACAGCAAATTATAGATGCAGTATGTGTTTGAGAAATAGGTTGACAATCATCATTTTCTCTTAGATCCTGGCCATTCATGTCATCTTGAAGGGAATTCATTATTGTCGTTCTTGTGATAGGGTCGAAGCTCCAAAGCATGGTTGGGAAGATATTAGTCGAATTTGGTAAATCAAGTATATAGATCGATCTTTCTGGCCATGCCTCTATGATCTTGTAGGGACTGTCGAACCTGGGCATAAACTTGGCTATGCACCCTTCACCCTTCTTTCGATATTCTCTGCAGTGATATTTCATGGTCAGCATTACAGGGGTGCCTACTTCATATTTCTGTTCTGCACCCTTCAGCATACAGCTCGAGGCTTGGTTGATCTTGGCTGCTGGTAATTGATCCTGTGTCTCCATCATGAGTAATTGCATTCACTAGAGAAAAACCTCAGCATCTTTTCCATCTGTGGTCTGTTCCTCCATGGTTGCCTCATCTCGTGGTTGCAATGGGGGAATTATGCAAGGTGACCATCCAATATACAGTTGAAATGGTGATAGCCCGGTAGACTGATTGATTGTGTTCATCATCTGGAATTACACGCAGGGCAGCACAGCCACCCACCCTTTCTGCAAATGATCCATGTAGTACCGCAGCAGCTGGTTGACCATTTTGTTTATGCATTTACTAGCACTGTCAGTCTGGGAATGATTTGAGGAGCTCATCTTCAAGGATATACCTGCAAGTCATGTAAGAGAGCACCAGAAACCAGATGTGAAGAGTTTATCCCAATTGGAGATGATGTTGCCCGGCAGCCCGTTGTTACAGTACCAGTGGTCAAAAAACAAGGTCACAAACTTGGGTGCATTCATATCCATCTGGCATGGGACTAGCCATATGTCAGCTTCAAGCTGATCCATCATTGTCAAAATGCCATTGAAACTATCCTCCTCTGGTAAGGGACCTATGAAGTCAATTGCCATGGATGACCCGCGATCTTCGGGCACAGACAATGGATATAAAGGGGAGTTGACAGCCTTCATCCTGTCCTTGTTATGTTGACATTCATCACAACTGGAGATGTAGCCACTTTCCAGATCCTTCTGCATGTTCGGCTAGTAGAATGATTCGCACAGTGATCCGTATGTCTTGTTAAAGCCAAAGTATCCCAATGAGTCATGTCTGAGCTGAAAGATGCGCTCGCGTAGCCTGGAGATTCTCAGTATAACTAACTGATTACCAATGAACCAGAGATTGTCCCACAAGGCAACAGATTCAAGGCTCTTTTGTGCATTTGGCAACTTGGCGCACCATGGGTCTGATGCATAACTGGCTTGGATTTCCTTGAGGAGATCATCCTCCATCTTGAGCTCATGTAAAGCACTGACTGTGTTTCCTGTAAATGCCTCAGCAGCCGGGGCAGGATCTGCGCTGGCCAACCCAGCCAACGCCTTCAATGAGAGTCATATTGATACCTCAGGACCTTTAAATATGCACACTATAGGTGCAACACTGATGCCCTCCACATCACTCTCCATTGCCTATGGCGTATGTGCAAGTTCATCTGTAGACACCGAGTCCAATACCACAGTGGTTGAGATATGGGACAGTGCATCTGCTACTGTGTTGTCTTCATCTTTGATGTAGACAAACTGGAGATTGTACTGTGACAAGAACTCCATCCACCTCGCCTGTCGCCTGGAGAGTTCGCATTGGTTCTGGAAGTTCAACAGGGTCTTATGGTCAGTGTACACCAGGAATGACACTCCTAGCAGTTCCGGGCGCCACTTCTTCAAAACACGGATGATGGTGAGTAGCTCCTTTTCATGCATCGGGTAATTAAGCTCTGCACTCTTGAACATAGTCGAGTCGAATGCCACCAGCCGTGCTGTCTCCCATGATGGTCCAAATGAGAGGACACCACCCGAAGCAAAATTGCTCGCGTCTGTAGTAATGTAGATGTTATTCGAATCCAGGGCATCATAATCGATTGTTGTCAAGCACTCACAACCTGTCACCATACGCTTGATGCTGTCAAAGGCAATCTGGTCCTTAGCTGTCCAACCGGGGAAAGACCTTTGTGCTTCTTTCATTGTTAAATGATTCAACTGAGTGAGGTGCAGAGACAACTTAGGCAAAAAGACTGCAAGATAGCAAACGAGGCCCAGAAACCCATGGACTTCCCAAGCACACCATGGCACAGGCCAGTTCAGAACACACTCCACCTTTCCTGGGTCTGCTTCGATGCCATCTTGGGAGACAAAGTGCCCCAGGAACTTGATACGAGTTTGGAAGAAATTTGACTTCTTCGGGTTGCAATACAGACGCACCCTCCGAAGAGCCTCCAACACCAAACAGACATAGTGCTCATGTTCCTCTGGTGAGTTTGACCATATAATAATGTCGTCCAAGTATATGTGGCAAATCTTGCCAATAAATTTGTGCAGCGCAGCAGTGACGTGCCTCTGGTGTATCGACAGAGCATTCTTAAAGCCCATCGGCATGACCACCCACTCGTACAGTCCAAATGGAGTCATAACCACTGTCAAGGGAATGTTGTCCAGGTGCATGTGCATCTGGAAAAATGAGTTTGTCATGTCTAATGTCGACCAAATCTTCCCCTTAGCACAATCATTTAGGATACTATTGATCCTTGGCAATGGATGGCTGTCTACCACTGAGTTTTCATTTAGTTGGTGATAGTTGTTGACCTATCAAGGCAGAACTGTCAGGTCCACCTTGGGGATGATAAATGAGGGAGATGCATGGGGCAAATCTGAGGGCCTAATCCAGCCAGCTTCCAGATGTTGTGAAATCAAAGTCTTCCAAGCCTTACAATATTTACAGGGACAAGCATAGGAGCACGTCGCAATTGTCTTTGATGCGTCCTTCAGTGTGATTCACGTGACGGTGTCTGTGGGTAGTTCCCTTATGTGTGGCAGCACATCAAAGATGTCCTTGAACTCGGTTCACAGACGCTTTTCACGTTCCTTGTATTCAGCCAAAACCGCCAGAGCTGCAATGCGATCATGTACTGCAGTGACAGGGTCCGGTGGAAGCTCATCGTCAATTGCACCAGTCAATATCAAGTGTTGTCATTGTTGCTCCACTACCGTGCGAAGCTGAGGTATTATGTGTTTCCATTGATACAAAAAATTCTTTTTCTTCTCGATGTGGATCTGGTGTGGGGACAGGGAACGGAATGGACAATGTTTATTATACAGGGACAGATTCAACAAGTCATGGCCAGTGGCCTCTACAATAGCAGTGCGATTCTTCACGTTGAGAACGATACCGTTGTGTGAAATAAAAGGGAGACCTAAAAGTACATCAACACACAAACTGGAGGTGATGATTGCCTTCATGGGCTTCACCATCCAACTGAGATCCTCTGTCATGATGGAAAGTGAAACATATTTGGACAAATGGGAAATGACCTTTTTATCAGACTTGACATTAATCGCAACAGAAATAGACAGTGTTTTTTATAACCTTTGACAGGCAAGGCCCAAGCGTTCAACAGCCTCTGGGTGAATCAGGACTACGTGTGTACCGGTGTCAATCATTGTGGAAACAGAACTGGGGAACTCCTCCCTCCTGTGGACCTTTGCAGTCCACAGGAGGTGCGAAATAGATAGAGGAGCACTCACCTCCTCTGACTCGGTAGTTGCAAAACTGTACTCTGCCTCGAGAACCACAGATGGCAGGACCACTCCGACATGGCTGGCAATGGATGTCTCGATGTCTTCGGGTTCCTCCTTCACTGCAGCAACTGTGGTGGATTTACCAATAGCCTTGCCGTTCGTGGCTTCCCATTTGGTCTTGGCCTCGAGCACCATTGCCAAGCTCAGAGGAACATACGGCCTCACGATGTGCGAGGTGCACTCCCTGTGGAAATGGCTGGCATAAAACTTTCGACACTTGTAGCAGCCTTGGTGAAGGTTCAGCAGAAGACACTCATTGTCTGTTAGAGAAGGGATCTTCTCATCCAATGTGCTAGAACTGGTACTGGTCAACATGGTGTTTGAGGAGGAACTAGAGGCAGTAGCCACAGCATGGGAATCTTCGCTGACTTTGGCTTTCTTCGAGATGTGTGCAGCATCGCTGGCAAAATCCTGAGCTCTCTTGAGCTCAGAACGGTAGTCATCATCCAGGGTCTCTACAGTATCCGTCCAATTGTCAAAACCTTTGACGTTGAACACCTTGTTGTAGTTGCACTTCTTGGTGAGATCAGGGGGGAGATGCACATTTAATACCATACACATCATGTCCTCATTCAAGGCCTTTGAGCCGAGCAATGAGTCCAGTGAGATAACTGTTAGGCTAGACGAATCTCAGAAGGACTCGGGCAGACTAAGTGCGAGAGTGGTCTTGAGATGATGGCAAAAGGAATATTAAGCCTAGCGCTACTGGTACATCTGGGAGTCCTTATATACATTACAGTACTCGAGCACGGACCATGGGCTGCGCAATGCTGTGGACTGCGGATGAGTAAGACTGGAAGGAGATGACTCAGGGTGACTAGGGAAGTGGGATGACTCGATGGCTGCGCACTGCGCAGCATGATGGGGGAGATAAGGGATGTGGAAAAGATAAGATAAGAAAATGAATAGTCCTTTGGGCGACATCTGTAACATCACCCTCTCTGTAGATTCACGTCCTCGCGAAAAACCTTAATCCAGCTGTCCCCACCCAGTATTAGTCTCCCAGGCGGTCGCAGCACGCGGGGCCCATGTATGAATGAGCTCTTCATTATAGGCGCGGATGTGGTGGAGTGTGGTGGCAAGGAGTTTAAGTCGCCGGTTTTCTGTGCGAAGCATTTCCATCGCTTCGCGAAGCGCGATACGTTCGGCTGCAGTGGGGCCGGTCCCATCAGGGGTTCGTCCGGTCCAGAGGTGCGTGCGGACGGTCATAACATAGCGCATATACGCGCCAAGTGTGATGGCAAGGGGGTCCATGTAGTCGCTAGCATTGAGAATCCTCGCCAGATTCTCGAGGTTGCTTGGGCGGTTGGGAGTAGGTGCACGGCTGCCCTCGCTGCTGTCGATGCTGATGGGGGCGTTGGTGGTCATGAAGTGTGATTTTTGGTCTTCTTCCCTCTTGTCGTGATCCTTTTATCCTGGTTCGCAGTCTTCTTTAGGAAGTGGTCTAGAGCTTGCTGCGCATTCCCCAGTTCCTTCTCTTTGATCCATGTGTTCTCTTCATGTCCGTATCCTTTCCATTTGACCAGGAATAGCGTCCCCCTCCCTTGTTTCTTCCTTTTTAGGATCTCTTCTATCTCGTACTCTTCTTCATCATTTATGATTTCAGGGGGTGGTGGTGATGGTCGCTCTTGTATCTTGAAATGGGGTCCTTTGTAAGGCGTGAGCAGTGTTTCATTGAACACGGGGTGTATCAGCTGCCATGATGCTGGGAGTTCCAGGCGATATGCCGAGGCTCCTTTCTTTTCAACGACCTTGAACGGTCCGTATCGGAGTGCCGATAACTTCTTTGATGGTCGGTTGACTGTGATATTGGTGGCTTCTAGCCATACTCTATCCCCTTTCTTGTATTCACGGGTGGGTTTTCGTCTCGCATCGTAATTGTCTTTGGCTCGTGTTTGTGCATACTGCAGCGCAGCATTTGCTTCCTTTCGTATTTGGTTCATTCTTTTGACGAAGTCTTTTGCTGCAGGATTATTCCCTTCTGTCGTCTGTGGCTCCCCTTCCAGGGGTGCATTCCATAGTTGAGGTAGAATGGTGTCTCCTTCGTTCCCTGGTGTGCTTTGTCATTGTATTGGTACTCTGCGATTGCTATCCATTCTGCCCAATCGTCCTGTAAGTTGTTTGTGAAGCTTCTGAGGAAGGCTTCCATTTCTTGGTGGGATCGCTCCGCCTGTCCATCTGTCTGTGGGTGATAGGCCGTTGATAGATTTTGCTTTGTTCCAAGTAATTTTAGAAGCGCTGTCATGAATCGCGCTGCGAACTGGGGTCCTCGATCACTGATGATCTTTCGTGGGATTCCATGAAGCCGCCACACGTTGTCTCGGTATAGTCGTGCGAGACCTTCTGCTGTAAGTTCGGTCTTTGTGGGAACTAGGTGGATCATCTTGGTCAGGCGGTCTGTGACTGCGGCAATGGCATTAAAGCCATTCGAGCTGGGTAGCGGTCCTATGAGATCTACTCCGATATCTTCCCATGGTTGCTGTGGGACTTCGTGCGGGTGCAGGGGTGCGTGTTTCTTTTGTCGGATGATTTTGTTTCGCTGACATGTTTTGCATCCATTGACATACTTCTTGATGTCTGTTAGCATTGATGGCCACCAATAGGTGCAGCTTATGAGCTCGTGCATGCGGTATTGCCCAGGGTGTCCTCCGATGGGTGTGTCGTGGTGTTCGAACATGATGTTTTCCTTCAGTTTGTTGTCTGGAGGAACATAGATTTTTCCTCCTACGTATACGATGTGGTCGTCTTCTGTGAACCAGTGTGGTTTTTCCTTCAGTCCTGTTGTTACGATCGTTTCCCTTCGTGTGCATTGTCGAATTTGTTCTATCCTTGAGGATTCGATCATCGTGATTCCTCTTGTTTGTATTGTTTCGTTATCTTCTGCTTCTTCTTTCCATGGGTGTTCGTCCTCGAACATCATAAATTCGAAGTCTCGTTCATTATTCTCTTCCAGATGTCGAATGAATGCTGCTTCTTTGATCATTTGTATGTCGTCCTTTTCTGCTAGGTTTTCTTCATATCCTGCCATCCGTGACAGGACATCTGCTTTTCCATTCGCCTTTCCTGGTACGTGTCGTAGTTCGTAGTCATATTCCTGTAATTTCAGGTACCAGCCAATCTGTCTCGAATTGAGTCGCTGCGGCTTTCGGAAGTATGATAGGTTTTTGTGATCCGTCAATATTTCGAACTTCTCTCGAGCTTCGAGGAGGTATTGTCTCCATGTCTTTAGTGCGACCATTATCACAAGAAGTTCCTTGTCGTAGATTTCATAGTTTTGTTCCGCTGGGGTCATGCATCTCGAAATGAATGCGATCGGATGCCATAGTCCTTTCTGCTGTTGTGATAGTACCGCTCCAATGGCATATCCTGAGGCGTCCATTTCAACTCGGAATTTTCCTTCTGTTTGTGGTAGTGCTAGAATGGGTGCTGAGGTTATATGTCGAATCAGCTCTTTGAAAGCATCCTGTTGCTTGTCTGTCCACTGGAATGCTTTGTTTCCAGTTAACTCCGTCAGGGGTTTGGCGACCTTTGCATATCCCTTGATGAATCATCGGTAAAAGTTCGTGAATCCCAAGAACTTTTGTAGTTCTTTCTTCGTCTTTGGGGTTGGCCAGGATTGTACGGCTGTGATCTTTTCTGGTTCCATTTCTACCTTCCCTTCTCCTACGATGTATCCTAGTACTGGGACTTTTGATGATTCCCAGACGCATTTTGGTCCTTTGATGAACAGGTCATTCTTGTTCAGTATTTCCATGACTTCTATGGTGTTCTTTTGGAGTTCCTCTCGTGTTCGTCCGATGATTATGATGTCATCCATATAGATTATGCACATTCTTCTTCGTATTTGGTCTTGGAAGAGGCTCGCCATCATTCGGCTAAAGGTGCCTGGTGCATTGCACTGCCCAAAATACATGACTGTCGGTTCGAAGAGTCCTCTTGCTGTTAGGAAGGCTGCCTTCCATTCGTCCCCTTTCCGGATGCGCACATTATTGTATCCCCAGATAATATCGATCTTGCTAAAGTACTTTGCTCCTTGTAGTACATCGAGGAGCTCGCTGATGCGTGGTAGTGGGAACTTGTCCTTGACCATATATTTATTTATCTCCCGGTAGTCTTGGATGAGTCGTTTGCTTCCATCCTTCTTGTTGCGAAAGAAGCAGGGTGCTGCGTAAGGCGATTTCGATGGGCGTATTTTTCCTGTTCGTAATCCTTCTTCGACGAAGGCATCTAGTTCCTCTAGCTCTTTCTGTGTCATCGGGTAGACCTTGCTCGGTATCGTTTTGGGTGCATCCTTCGTTAAGTTTATTTCATGGTCCCATTCTTTGTGGTCTGGTAAGCGATCAAAGTTCTTCTCCTTGAAGAGGTGTTTGAATCTGATCAGATATGGGGGTATCTGGGTTCCTGTCTTGTCGCTGGCTGTGGTTTTCGCTAGTTCAGCCATCTTCTGTATCTTAATCGTCTGGTGGTTTATTTTGCACGTTTTAGGGCATCTGTCGAAGACAACTCTCCTGTCCTCCATTTGATTGTTGGGTTGTGGTAGACAAGCCAGTCATGTCCTAGTAGCATGTCGGTTTTTCCGATGTCGAGTACGATGGCTTCCATGTGCTCCTTGTGTCCTTTAATGTCAATGTGGACCTCCGCTACCGGTCTGCTGTTTTCTGGCGGTTGGGTGATCCGTC
Source organism: Macrocybe gigantea (assembly GCA_011319805.1). NCBI lineage: Eukaryota > Fungi > Basidiomycota > Agaricomycetes > Agaricales > Callistosporiaceae > Macrocybe > Macrocybe gigantea. Next base: position 15,040 of record SJRY01000192.1, read on the forward strand.
TGCATTTATGATGGGAATCTTCTTGATTCGTCGTGTTTTCAGTCCTGTTTTCGCTACTATCGCGGTGTTGATGCAGGTCCTATCTGCTCCGCTATCGACTTCTGGTGTTATCGTTGCGATTCCTTTTCGTGTTCGTATCCTCGCTGGTACTGCGAGTTCTTTCCTCTTTGGCGGTTTATCCCCTTGGATGGTTTTCCTTGGTGCTTCAGATCGCTTGGCAGGAATGGTGTATTTCAGAGTATGGGATGATCTACATCCGGTATCGAAGCGAGTCTGTTTCAGTTGTATGGGTCGCGATTTAGCACCTCCTAGTCGGACCCTTCGGCAAAACCCTCTTTATCAGAGCTTTCTTCATCCTTGTCTTCTTCGTCCTCTCCTTCTTCTTCTTTCACTTCTCTGACCCAGGATTTCCCTTTCTTCTTCTTCTTGCAGTTCCGTGCATAGTGTCCCTTTAGGCCACAATTGAAACATGTGACATTTGCTGCTCCTTTTCGTGGTTCCGGGCAGTTTCGTGAGAGGTGTCCTAGTTTATTGCAGTTGAAGCAGTTATTGCTTCATACTTTGTCGACTTCCATGGCTGTCCTGCTCCTCAGCTTGGGTTTCCAGGTTTGCGCTGATTGCTTGTGAATTCTCCTCTCATTACATTTCTGTGTTCATCGATGTTTCGTCCAATTACTCAAACTGTCTTGATATATTCATCTCCATCTGTTGGAAGTGTGGAGATCGAGTGTACGGCTTCTGCTGTCCTTCGGTTTAGGCTCTTCTCGAGTAGGAAACGAGGGGCTGTTCCTGTCATTCCTGCTTTCCCTGCGAGGTCTACGAATTCATCCAGAAATTTGTCGATGGGTCGGTTTCCCTGTCTGATGTTGAATAGTTTGCTTCCTGCTTGTGATGGTGACATGACGTTGCTAATCGTGTCTCTATCTCGGTTATGAAGTCGGCCCATGTGCTTTGGTTGGTAGTGGTGTCGATCTTCTTTGACGCCCAGTGGGCTCCGGGTCCGTCGGTCATTCTAGACAGGACCGCTCCAATCTTCTGTGTGTCCATGAGGTCTCCATGTGCGGTTATGTAAAGTTTCATCTTCCTCCACCAAATATCGAAGGATGTTCGATCTCCTGTAAAGGATTTCGGGTCAGCGATGATTCCCTTGTATTCTGTCGTCATCCTTTGGGGGTTTCTTCGTCGTTCTCTTGGTCTTGGTCTTCCTGTTCCTGGATCTGTTGTTCTTGGGTCTGTTGTGCTTGTACTTGGGCTTGCTGTTCTTGGAGCTGTTTCTGTCTTCGCTCCTCTCTCTGTTCTTTCCAGTAGTCTAGGTCGACTCCTGCGATTCTACAAGCTTGTTCAAAATCGGCCCACTCTGCGGCGGTCGGTCCATTTGTCTTTGGTAATCCTTTTCGCTCCCTCCACCGATAGTATTCGTCCCAGTCACTATTGCTTACTTTCGCCACGGTGGTGCGATTCTCTCCTTATGCAGTGCTTCGGCAGATTGGTCCTCTGAAGGGGTTCGGCGGTTTCGTTCCTGTGTGTCCTTGACTCTGGTGCCGTTCTCGTTGGTTCTGTCGTATGCTCTGTGCGTCGTGCCCTCTCTGTATCAGTATGTCTTCCTCCTGTGTTCGGCGATTATAGTTTTCGATCTGTTGTCGCCTAAAGTCTCGGGCTTGTGTTCGTTCTTCTCTCGTTTTCTTGTGGATGGGTTCGTCCTCTTCTTCGGCAAGAAGATTCTGGTCTGACCACAGCTCTTCTGGGCTTATCCCATATTCTCCTTCTAGGAAGAGTTCTGCAATGAGTTGTGCTGCTCCTTCGCTGAGGATCTCAGCGGGCTCGTCTGTGGTGGTGAAGGCAAACTCTCTCAGAAATGCCTGTTCTTCGTCATCGCTACTTGGTGTAGGCGTGTGCTCTCTCTTTCGTTTATTTGGATTGCTAGTGTCTCTGCGGGTGGCGTGGACTGTCTCTGCGAATGGCGTGGACTGCAATGTCTGGTCTACTTCTCTGAGCCAAGTGCTCTCGTCGCTCGTGCTAGTGCTCGCTGGGTCGGCGACCGCTTGTCGTCGAATGTTGATCAAGTCTTTGATAAAGCGTGACGTGGTGTGTGTGTGAGTCTGAGCGAGTCTCGACGAGGCTTAATATCTTGTTAGGCTAGACGAATCTCAGAAGGACTCGGGCAGACCAAGTGCGAGAGTGGTCTTGAGATGATGGCAAAAGGAATATTAAGCCTAGCGCTACTGGTACATCTGGGAGTCCTTATATACATTACAGTACTCGAGCACGGACCATGGGCTGCGCAATGCTGTGGACTGCGGATGAGTAAGACTGGAAGGAGATGACTCAGTGTTACAGACGCCGCCCAAAGGACTATTCATTTTCTTATCTTATCTTTCCCACATCCCTTATCTCCCCCATCATGTTGCGCAGCGTGCAGCCATCGAGTCATCCCACTTCCCTAGTCATCCTGAGTCATCTCTTTCCAGTCTTACTCATCCGCAGTCCACAGCATTGCGCAGCCCATGGTCCGTGCTCGAGTACTGTAATGTATATAAGGACTCCCAGATGTACCAGTAGCGCTAGGCTTAATATTCCTTTTGCCATCATCTCAAGACCACTCTCGCACTTAGTCTGCCCGAGTCCTTCTGAGATTCGTCTAGCCTAACACTCAGGGTGACTAGGGAAGTGGGATGACTCGATGGCTGCGCACTGCGCAGCATGATGGGGGAGATAAGGGATGTGGAAAAGATAAGATAAGAAAATGAATAGTCCTTTGGGCGACGTCTGTAACAATAACATTGTTGGCATAGTCATGGAAAGTCTGGTCTGTACTCGGTTTCATAGTCAGGACCTCCCTGCAAAGTTGGTGGTCCCAGTGTTTAATGAGGAACTTCCTCTGGAACTCGGCAACAAAAGAGTCCCAAGAGAGAGTGGTGAGATGCGTGCATTGGTTATAGATCCAGTCCTTGATATGGGTGTCCCTGAAGGCATTGAGGATCTTTTTGACCTTGTCCTCTTCATCCACATCCTTATTTTCAAAGAACGTAAGACATGTGTCCTCGAACTCCTGCATGACTTTGGCTGAAATTTCGCCTTTGGTCAACTTGGGGGGCTGTTTCTTGAGAAGGAAAACTATAGCAGCAAAACTGGGGTTGGATGACATGGCGATACAGGTGTAATGGGCAATCAAGGAGGCGGCCAATTCAATATTGGAATCTGAGTCAGAGTCGGAATGAGTCGAATGACTGGGATAGAGGGGAATGCTCTGATGGGGAACAAGGGAGGTCTTGGGGAGAACTTCTTTGAGCGTAGACAAGGACAGAGCCAGGGGACCAGGTACAGGCAAGGTGTTTGAGAGGAGTTGTTCGAGCAAGGGGCTTTTACTGGGGAACTTTTATGGGGAGAACTGGCATGGGGGGAACTGGCAACTGGGGCAACGGAGGATGTCAATGACTCAGTCACTGCGAACATGGGACATGAGGGGCAAGAGGAAATGGAGAACTCATACCTGATTGACGTATTTTGAGATTCAGCTCGCGGACAGGTGTCAGAGGTGAGGAAGATCTTTGACTATCCTCCAGGGGTGTTTCAATAGTCTGTGACTGACTATATGTGCCTGCTCTTGGGCTATCTGCACGCTTCTCTGCAGAGTTCGCACGTCAGCATTCCTCTGTGTGGTTTCGAGATGTAGAAGTGATGGGATCCACCAACTGGCCTTGGCGGGTCATGGGGGATTTGGCAGTGATTGATCTAGTGACCAGCCAGGAATGAGAACAAGACAGAGGTAGTAACAACTTAGCTGCCTATGTTTGAGTAGTGGGATGTCCTCATGCATTGATGTTCACTTTAGCGACAGGTTCTACCTTTAGTGGCAGTTTGGACAATATTCAGGGATGAGTGCATGGGCATGGGTGTTTGAAAAAGGCACAGAGACGATGTTCGAAGAGATTGGGGGAGAACAAGAGAACAAGAAGAGAGGAATCCACTGAGTTCCACACCGGAGCATGAGTAGAAGCTGTTCAAAAAAAGTGGAAGCATGTGTCACATGTAACACTAACAAGAAATAAGAGAAAACAGTCACAAAGAAGGAATTGGATTCCTCAATCATAGCTAGTGGTATATATAGGGTGTATTATATGAGTAAGCAATGCAATCATGTGAGTATGTCAGTCTGGTGGTCAGTCAGCCTCATTGTGCAAGGGCTGTAAGCCAGGCTTACATAGCTTAAGATGAGATATATAGATTATTTAGTTATAAATAATTGTTTAGTTTGCCTTAACTTAAAAGAACCAATGCACTTTTGCCAAAATAAAATGTTATATTTCAGTTAATTGCCTTGGTCATAGTCAAGAGCTTGACTTTGTCTCTGTTCAGCTCTAGCCCTCAAAATAAACAACTATCAAGCTATAAAGTAATATTAAAGCAATTTAGAATAATGCCTCAATTTAAAAAAACCAATGCTACCACTTTTAAAAGCAATTCAGAACAATGCCTCAATTTATACTGCAGAAATTCATCAGAGGCACTTTTTCATATTATCACATATATGTTTGTACATATCCTAGCATTGGCACATCAGAAGAATGCTTCAATTTAAAAAACCCAATGCTATCACTTTTGCAAGCTTGTTTTTACATGAAGTATAACAGATGGCAATTTCTTGGAATGTTTTGTTTTACAGCTGTTTTCATAAATAATGAGATTTCTGAAAAAAAAATTGCAAATTAAATGTCATGTTACCTATCTTATTTCTGTGCAGAACTCTGCATTTGGCATGCTCTGAATGCCTACCACCCTTCACAAAGCCTCAGCACAACAAGATATGACTTTTATAATGCTTTCTGTTAAGTCTTTGTAACATGCAGTCTGACAGAGTGTTGCCTATGAAATGCCAGTGATGTGGATAATCTCTGGAATAGAATTGAGACCTCATTCTTTAAGGCATACATAAAGACATAGTGCTTCAATACATCAGGGATATGAAGAATCACATCACATGGGTCATGTGACTGCTGAATTGAAACTTTTTTTGTTTTTGGGAATTTTATTATTTATAAAAACTGCTATAAAAGAACTGTAACTTTATTTCTATAAGGTTGCCCTTGTTTAGTTCTAGCTTTCAAAATAAATACTTGTCAACCTGTTAAGTATGATTAAGGCTAGTCAGAACAATGCCTCAATATTATAGATTCTATTTCCATCCATTCCTATGCTTACTAGCATCTATTTATATTTAAAAGCTGTAATTTAATGTTTTAGAAGCTTTTGAGAGCTTTTTACACTTCTTTACTAATTTTTTACCATTCTAGAGAGACTCTAGAAGAAGTTTCTAAATAGCCAGAGATAGAGCTCAAACTTGGACTAAGAATAGCAACAGAACTCAAAGGAGTCATTGCTGACCTGAAATCCTTTACAGGAGATTGAACTGCCTTTGATATTTGGTAGAAGAAGGTGAAACTATTCATAGGCATATACCAGAAACTCACCAATGAGCAGAAGATTAGAGCAGTCCTATCAAGAATGACTAACAGACCAGGAGCCCACTGGGCATTAAGGAAGATCAATACCACTACAACCACAGACACATGGGTTGCCTTCATAACTAAAATCAAAGCACAATTTAGTAACATTATGTCACCCTTACAGGCAGGAAGCAAACTTTCAATATCAGATAAGGGAACTGACTGATCAATGAGTTCTTGAACAAATTTGTAGACCTTGTAGGAAAAGCCAGAGTAACAGAAATAGTGCCATACTTTCTACTCGAAAAGAGCCTTAACTAGTGAACTGCAGAAGCAGTACATTTGATCTTGGAACTCCCAGCAGATAGAGATGAATACATCAAGACCATTCAAGCAGTAGGATAAAACATCAATAAGCACAGAAACATCATGAGGGGAGATTTCACAAGCACCCATCACAAATCAAGAAGTTCAAGTTAGGAAGGAGAACAAGTGATGGAGGTTGACAAAGTAAGAAGCAACAACTGCTTCAATTGCAACAAACTAGGACACCTTACATGAAACTATCCAGAACTATGAAAGGGAGCAGCAAATGCCATATGCTTTAACTGTGGATTGAAAGGACACTATGCACTGATAACTATTGGATAGCACTAACTAACAAAACCAATAAGGTGGAATGAAGAAAGCAGCAGTCCCTATCTGAGGCTATAAAAATACAAGCTGCCCAAGTCACAGAGTAATCCAAGAAGATGAAAGCACACATTGGGGCATGCTACACTGGCAAGAGGGGGGGTGGAACAGGGATGAAGAGAGAATAGTCACAAAATGGGGATTGGATTCCTTGATAGTAGCTACAGATATATATATAGAACATATTGTTATTAGTCAGCAATGCAATTATGTGTCAGTCTAATGATGTCAGTTCTCATTATGTCAACTGCTGTAGGCCAGGCTTACACCCTTCCCTCCTCTAAAGATGAAACACACAGGTGCATCAAAAACCCCAATGAGGTGTTGGAGAAAAGCTACTGGCAGGGAGGTTATGTGTTATCCATCATTCTAGGCATCTTTGTTGGCATCTTCTTTGTCTTCTTTGCTACCCAGTTGTCCAACACCTCGCAATCTTTCATCTCCCTCTCTGGCAACCAAAGGTCATTGTTAGGCTAGACAAATCTCAAAGGACTTGGGCAGACTAAGTACAAGAGCGGTTTGAGATGATTGCAAAGGTAATATTAAGCCTAGAGTTATGGATATATTCTGAGATCTTATATATGTAGTCTACTGGGGCATGGACCATGGACTGCAGACTATGCAAGAGTGAGATGACAAGGAATGAGTCCAGATGACTCAGAAGAAGTGACTCAAATGGCTGCATACTGCATAGCTATGATAAGGCGATAAGACATTTGGGTAGTATAATGGAATAGGGCAATAAGGAGAAGTGATGGAATAGGGTGAGATAAGATAAGAAAATGGACAGTCCTTCAGGCATTCATAACAGTCGTCCTCTGGCCTGTAACCTTTCCATCACACTAGGTACTGTATGCCTTGTCCTCATTTGCATTCATTGATTATTTCCTTGACTTGCCATTCTTCCTGCCCCTCATTAGTCACCATGGGACCTGGTCACTCACATTTTCTTGAAGGATATGCATCATCATCATTGTCTTGGTAGGGTCATAGTTCAGAGGCATGAAATGTCAGAAAGATATTTGAGGAATTAGGGAGATCGAGAGTGTAAACTGAGCATTCCAGCTAGGCTTCAGTGATCTTGTATGGGCCATCGAACTTTGGCATAAATTTGGCTACTCTTCTGTCACCCTTCTGGTAGTATTCTCTGCAGCGATGTTTAGTAGACAACATAACACAAGATCTGCTGCTACAAGTCACCTTTCAGTGACAAAGTCAATCTCTTGTCATTTGAGCCATGGACATATTATGAGTTCTATGATTTCGAGGTTCTGGGAATGATGTCAGCCTATGATTTCCTTCATCATACCATCAGGAGCACCAACAATGAGTCCTGCCACCTCTTTAAGCTTGCCCACACTCTTGAGATAGCCTTGAATGCAATGTGATCCTGAGCTAAACATAGAGAGGAATATTTGTCCCAGGTGGACATGACTTTGCAGTATCTTGGTTGTTGCACAGAGGCCTACAAGAACACCCTTCATGTCCATGAACATTCCTCATGTTGTCGAAACTGAGGCCTGCCACTGGATCACACAACGCTATGCATTGATGATTTCAAGGGGGGTTGATATCTCAGACATTATGCCAACAGTTTGGGAGCTTGCAGCTTCTATGCTGCCAAATAGCCACATCAAGATCAAGTTGTTGGGAGCATTGGAAACTGCATTGGAATCAGGGTCAAGCTCAGAAGAAGTTTCAAGATCAATATTGAATTCAGGATCTTGATCAACAGGTATGTCAGAATCATTGGAGACTTTGTTGCCTTGATCTTTTGAAACCTGCATTTCACAGAGTCAGTTAGTGTTGATATCAAGAAGTGTTTTAGGAATAGTGATTTCACAGCATGTGAAGTATGGAATGACTCAAAATGCTGCAACAGAATGGTCCAGAACCATGCCATCAAGTTTGGCAATAATGTAAGCTTCTCTGAAATTTCAAGAGACTACAATAAGAGGTCCAAGGTATCAAAGTCACATCTTCCAATCAAGACTCTTCTCCACATAGGTGTTTTGAATAAGGACTAAAGCACCTTGTTTGAAGTCGAAATCGCAGATCACATAATAGTGTTTCTTCTTGAATTGCTCAGCAGCCTTTCTATGGGTATTGTAAATGTCAGTATAAAGGGCCTGTAACTGTTCTGTTTGTTTCTGTAAAGTGATAATGCAATGAGAAATAAGATTGGTGGAAGAAAGGATTGACTTAGGAGGTGGCTGTAGGTATGTCACTTCTATGATATCGAATGGAAGGATTGGATGAGTGCTGGTGATTGCAAAATAGGGTAAACAACCCATTCAATATTGGGCGGTGACTCTCTTGGTAGAGAAAATGGAATGAACATATTGTGACCACTTGGTTTCAATACCATCTGCTGCCTTTATCAGTGATTGACAAATATCATAGTGTGGCTACTCAGCTATTCCATTTGCTTGGGAGTTGTAAGTCGAAATCTAAATATGGTAGATGCTGTAGTGTTTCCCAAGATAATCAAGACCTGCCACAAAGGGACCACTATTATTAGTAATGATTTTGCGAACACTACCCATTAGCATAGCATGTCTTCCATTTGCCAATCATGTTCTCTCTTTGAAGTGCTTGAAATTCAGGATAATGCATTAGGGAGCAATGGCCTTGGACAATGTACTAATAGCCATTAGATTTCAGCATCTTTATCATATCAGCATAGAACTTTCCAAAAAGAAGTATGAGAACAGTGACAACTGGTGGGATGAGAATCTGTTGGGTCTGATGCTGTTGACAGATGTGACAAGTTCTACAAAACTAAGAAATATTGGCTAGCATATGAGGCCACCAAAAGTGTTTGCAAACCAAAGTGCAAGTTGGATAGATGCCCTTGTGACCAAGGTCATTATAGGCCTGAGCAAGAATGTTCAAGTGTCAATTTCAAGGAATTATAAGTTTGTGACTGTCCTGATTGTCCTTGCACCATAACTTGTCAGTGGCAATAGAGAAATAGAAATAATACCAAATGAAAGCTTTGAAGGCAGAGTCTGTCAAACTAGGCAGACGATGCAGAGTGGTCAGGTAATCTTATATCAAGTCAAGGCACTGATTGTTGATCACAGCTGATTTCGAATGAGGAACAAGGGTATAGTCATGAATAGAACTAAGCTGTTGGAGGTTGGGATTGGTTTCGAGAGGTCTTCTGGCTTGGGAGAAGGAGAGAAGGAATTTTGACAGAGGGCAGCTTGACTGTTCTTCCCACTTGAAACATCTTGTCCTAAGTATATTGAAATAAGATGATTTCAATGAGTTTCAGGATGATATCGTGGAGTATTGACAAAATGGATGAAACCATAGACTTGGTCGATCCAATCATCGAAATCTTTATCTTGATCTGGCTTAGGATCCCCTGGCCTTTGGAAAAGACCATTGGGACCATGACTAGAACCTGAAACATGAACAAGCGTGAAGTGGAAGGTAAGGATCATTAAGATCCAATGATTGATGCTAGCAGAGGGAACTATATTGGGATTGTTTAACATCCCTTTGATGTAATGGGCGTCAACTTCAACTATGAGATTTTGGATGCCAATGATGTACATATGAACAGCATGAATGGATCAGAATAGGCCATAGATTTCAAGTTTCAGCTAAGAGAAATGGTGCTTGCAATCATTTAAGGTGATAGACCTGAATCAATTGTAATACCGGACTTGAGGGTTGTCAATGTCACATTGGCAAAGGAAATAACCAACGGCAATATAAGACATGTCAATGACAAGGATAATAGGGGGCGTCAGATTTGTAGTTGAGGGGTCAAAGTGCAGGAGAAGTGATAAGAGCTTGTTTCAAGTCCTCCTGCATGTCAAGTTGTTCCTGACCAAAGATGAAATCAATGTTCTTTCATGTAAGATGAACTATGGCATCAGCACAATGAGCGAAATTTTGAATGAAAATATGCATGACACCAATAGTCCCTAAGAAAGCATAAATGTCTGAGAGGTCCTGACATGGCTTCCAAGTCTTGATCATGATGACTTGGAATTCATTAGGAAGATGACCTTTCAGTGTGCAACAATGCCCTAGGACTATAATTTCAGGACTGGAAAGAGTGAGTTTCATGCCAGAAAAGGTGCCTCTGGAATACTTTATGTGCTGGACAATGTAGTTTAGATTGCAAAAATGCTTCCAAACGAAGTGACAGTAATGAGTGCTCTGTACTGCTGACTGCCAATAAGTCCTAAATTGGCAATCCTGCTCCTGCTTTCGAAATCACCACTGATTGCTTAGCTCCCTTAGCACAATTCCATAGCCTTAGTCATGATTGCTTGCCCAGCACTCGAAATTCCAAAGAACTCTGTGAAGCTTCCATTCCAGATCCCAGACTTCACCAAATGTGTCACATTCTTACATTTCAGACCTTCTGCCAATCCTGTATTGCCAATGGCTAATCTGGTAATCCCTCTACCATATGTCACTCCCAATCTACTGATCTTGCTATGGCAAAGCTATTGCCATTCTTAGTATTGCATCACCTCATGTGTTCTGGTGCTTCTGAAGACCCTTTGCCACTGCATGCTTGAAACAGATGATTTTGAGCAAGTGACCATATTTCTGTTGCCTTTCTTTCAAAATATTACAACTTTTGTTTTGCTGATTCACTTTACATTTCTTAGAGTATGTTTGCACTTCACCTTACCATGCATATCACTGGTATTGGAATGCATTTTACCTATACTTTTACTATTTATCTTCTAATTCCAAACAGACCTACATCCTCCAATATTTTGGCCATGATATGTTCTTTTGAAATCTTATGACTTTCTCTTTCTTTCATTTTGAAACCTCTCGAAATCAGACAATGTCCTTTTCTTATCAGTTTTGAAATCATACAACACTTTCTTTTTCTTGGTTTTGACTTTGCCAATTCTCCAAATGTTTGAAATCTTTTACCTATAAAACCCATGTACTTGGTGTTTGTAATAATAATAGAAAAAAGTTACTGTCTCAGTTCTCAGCAGTCCTCGCAGTCTATAGCTCATGTGGAGTCCTTGTGTTATCAACCTTGCAGTATCGCACTTGTGTAGAGCTGCAGTGTCAAGTCCAGAAATCCAGTGTTCCTAACTTCATGTGGAAGTCACCGTCATTCCAAGCCCCTTTGAAACCCATCATCATTATTTCCAACATTGCTTGGGATCATAGTTAAGTCCCCTACATATTTCCAAAATCACCAAAACCTTTCCCAAAACTATTCCAAAATCACTTTATTCCTTTTCCCTGTCTTATTCCTTATCTTCTTGGATTACTCTGTGACTTGGACAGCTCATATTTTTACAGCCTTGAATAGGGACTGCTGCTTCCTTCATTCCACCTTGTTGGTTTGTTGGTTAGTGCTACCTGATAGTCATTATTATTCTATATTTGCCTATGGAAATGATTTGGTTTAATTGCATTTGGTAAACAACAACCATTCATATCTGCATTTTCAAGACTATGATTACCTATCTCTTTTTGTCTCCACTGCTCATTGTCACTGCTCATTGTTGCAACATACTTTTAGTAAAATAGAAGAGCCCACTTACTGTTACTGCTGTGGCCTGTGCTATAATCCCTACACTCAGGACCATTCCATGATGTCAGAAAAAAGGAAATGTGCAGTATGCCTGCTTCATATTATATGTTGTCAGGTATCTACATATTCAATAGAATGGTAATGAAAAACTGTACAGTGGCTTGTTGTTAGTCTCCACAATGAAGGTGAGTCTTTTCTAGTGCTCATGTTATGGACGTCGCTCAAAGGACCATTCAATTTCTTATCTTATCTTTCCCATATCCCTTATCTTCCCCATCATGCTGTGCAGCATGCAGCCATCAAGTCATCTCACTTCCCTAGTCATTCTGAGTCATCTCCTTCCAGTCTTACTCATCTGCAGTCCACAGCATTGTGCAGCCCATGGTCCGTGCTCGAGTACTGTAGTGTATATAAGGACTCCCAGATGTACCAGTAGTGCTAGGCTTAATATTCCTTTTGCCATCATCTCAAGACCACTCTTGCACTTAGTCTGTCCGAGTCCTTTTGAGATTCGTCTAGCCTAACAGCTCAGATATTTAACAGAATTTGCTCTATTGCAAAACACAATTGTAAATGATTAGATGAACATGGACATTGTGTTTTTATTGATTAAGGTGAGATTTTCTTTATATTATACTGCATTTCTCATTCTGCTATATTTCAGAATACAGCTTATGACTGCATGGATAACAACATCATCTTGTAAGGCAATCAAGTGCCATTATGGAGATAAGGATAATATGTGCAAGGTTTTTCCTGGTATCCCAAGGTCAGTTCTATATTAATTGACATATAGTCTCTCAAATTCATTTTATAATGCCAGATGTTTACTATCTTCTGCTAAGCATTAGACAAAATATATTGGTATCTGGTGTGCAGAAGTGAAGAACCATGTGCATTTATCTTAGTGACAGGGATTCCCTTGGAATGTGAATAAGTTGGGTATTTCTGTTGCATATCTTAGATGACAGGAACATTTCTTGAGCTAATGGATAATTTACTTGATGTATTATTCATTAGGCATCCAGAATTTATTCTACTACTTTATTATAATCTATGCTAAGGGAAATCTTTATCCAGAGTATATCAAATTGGTGTGCAAGCCAAAAATACTCTGAACATTTCCAAATGCTACATATGTTTAAGAGAACCTGAGAGTGTTGCTAAGACTGGTGCTGATCAACTTGCTCAGGGAATAATGAGCATGCAATAATTGACACAATGAGCAGCACAATGAGTATATACAAACTGATATTTTATGTAAAAACATAATGTATATTTTGGAGAATATATACAGTGTAAAAACATTATATTTATATATTTTGTACAAATATCTAATGTTTATTTTAGAAGTATATTTAGGTTAGAAAGTAACTTATATCTACATAATATCTGCATTAATAGATTTTTTAAATCTGATTTGGTTGCCATAAAGGTCATCTTCTTGCAGGAGTATTTATACTAAAATAACTAATAGTTTTTATACCGAAAAGAGGCAATAAAAATGCAGTTCATAAATTTAAAGAGGATTTACACACTATCTACATATCAACCACAGCAATGCCATCATCATTGTTGTTGCTGTTATTGTTGCTGCTGCTGCTGCTGTGAGTTTGTAGAAATATCATGCTGGCAATATTTTCTAAAGGCAGCAAAAATCAATCAGGCCTATTAGGCATATATATCATGCAGACTGAACCCCTCATTTGAAATCAGAGATCAAGTTTAATTGACAATACTATATCAGCAGTGAAAGTATAAGAAAGTGGGAGAGCATTGTGCTTAGTGCTGTGGGCAGAATTCAGCAAGGCAGAGTTTGCCAAATGCCAGGCAGAATTGACAATTGCCAAGGGCGGCAAAATTTGGCAAAACTTTTCTGTCCTATTTATGCATCCTAAGGTCATTTCCTCAAGGCAATAGGTACTCTAGGCCCTGCTTGAGGTAAGATCAAGCCCCTTCTGTGCAAGAATCTGATTTACGTCCCATCCTATTGGTCGCAAACCCTCAGATAAGTGGTGGATATCAATGTCATTATCTAGAGTTGCTGGTACAAGTCCCTTTTCTATATTGGTCAGTTCCTTGTAAGGGTATGCTTCTCTTAGCTCTTCGAGAGCATACTCTGCAAGCAGTTGAGGATCAATATCAATACCCATCTAATCCTTATTGCACTGCCCTTCAAACTTGTGAAATGCTGCTTCTACATCCTCAACTGTCATATCCTCAGGGCCCAAAAGAAGGTCGTCATCCTCATTCTCAATGACAGTGGTGAGTGGCAGTCTCCAGGAGAAATTTTCATCAAGATCTCAAGCTAATTCTGCATTGATTCCAGCTTCTGCATGTGTATGCATATGTGTATGATGTCACCATGTAGGTTTTCCCTCTGCCTTGGCCAGGTCAAAAAGCAGGCAATGATAATGAGCACATAGTTTTCCCAGAACTTCGAATGTTGGCATTGTCAAGTGGCACCGGTGAATACCTTGAATACCACCTAAGTCAGAAAACAGACATTCGATGTCAGTGGCATGTGGGACAATGGAAAGAAGGGTAATAGCAAGGGTTTTGAGCAGATGGTCATTCCCAGAAATCGGCAAGATCTCCCACCAAGCTTGTCCATCTTTTTGGCCACTAGTGAATGGAGCTTTGCTACTTCCATACAACAGAATGTCATCAATGAGTTTCTTGCCCTTCTCCTTGGGCCACCTCCACTATTTTGCTATACCAAGTGCTAACAAATTGCCTGGCTTTTTGCAACTTGAGACACTGCAAGTTTTCAGCACATAGAATAGAGAAGGAGAGTGAGGGCATGGATATCTGTATTGAGTTGATGAAAACAAGATGTGAATATGTATCGAGCATGATATAAGAAATTGATATCATTGGCCAATGTTGCTTCCAGGTTGATGATATGCTGTGTGCAGTGAATTAATTCTAGCATGCAGTCCACAAGAGTAGCCTCATACAACTCAATATTCCCAATAGCATCAACAAGTAGTTTGCAAGTTTGAATGAGCTGCTTGAGCAAGTTCTAATACTTGTTGTCCTTTAGAATTGTCATTACAACATCTTTTGCTACTGGTGTTAATCCATGTGCTGCTTTCTGAGCATCTGATTAGCTACAGAAATTAAATAGAGCTTGCCTAAGAGATATTTAATTAACACATTACTCTCACAGAGGGATGGCATACATACTGATGAGATTGAACACTCATAGCTTGCAGAATTAAAGAGTACTAGTGTGTCTCAGTATGTATCTTGAGAGATTGTTTGATATTGAGCTTTTTGGCCTCAACCTCAAGCTGCCCACTCCAGTAATGGGAGTTGGTGAAGAATGCCACAATATAAGCACTCTTTGTTGCAACAGCTTTTATTGCTGGATATGATACAATTTTGCCAATAATTGTATTGAGACTATGCAAGAAACAGATGAATATCTAGGTTATCCATAAGACAGAGTACCAGCCAAATAGCATTAACAGCTCACTAGGACCCAGTAAAACTCTTCTTGAAATTTTTATTAAAAGGCTTGCATGACTGTTGGATTGTCCATTGTCGATGCTATGACATTTTGGGCATTACTAATCTCCATCTGTCACAGCACTTGCTTCGCAGTCTCAAGGTATTTATCTGCAGAGCCTTGATGACCAGTGAGATTCTCAAGACTAAGAACTGTTGGGTGTTCATTTGGTTCTGCAGTGACTGCACCATATAGACTCTGACCAAGCTGATCATCCCATCTGTCAAACAGCATTGTGAGCCACTTGCGCTGCTTCAAATATTCCACTGTATGGACTTGTATGCATGTAGCTTCTGCATCTATGATATTATGTGACAGAACATAGCAGGTAGGTGGCTCATAGATAGGGCAGATAGAATGGATGAAATTACAAAAAAAGAAGTTTTTGACTATAGAAAATGTGCAATTGGCCACAACCACAAATCTACAATGGTTGCACCAGTAAGCCATTATATTGAATTGGATTACTACAAGCTTCATACCAAAATAGCTTGACATTTACTTCTACTGTCTCCTTTTCTGTCAGAGCTCGATCAATAAACTTCTCAAGACCACTATGACTTTTTTGCTTCTTGATAATCTGGGATCCAGAACTAGTGCCAGAGGTATCCTTCTCTTGAAGACCAGACTTCTGCATCATGCAGACCTGGGCTTGTTGACAAGCAGCCAATGGTGCATTTGGACATAGTGTGGGCTCAGAGAGATGCTGAAGAAGTGTATTGTCTTGGCCCTCGATCTCAGGTGAGGGGTCACAGTAGTTGCAATGCCAGTACCAGTGTTCTAACTTGTTGTCAACCTTATGGCTATGTGTAAAATTGTCCTTGATAGCATGGGCAGGGGGACGTCCAGCCATTAGTATCAGGGTGAAGGTTTTTTCCCCTTGTATCTGTTATGGATGTTGCCCAAAGGACCATTCAATTTCTTATCTTATCTTTCCCATATCCCTTATCTCTCCCATCATGCTGTGCAGCATGCAGCCATCAAGTCATCTCACTTCCCTAGTCATCCTGAGTCATCTCCTTCCAGTCTTACTCATCCGCAGTCCACAGCATTGCACAGCCCATGGTCTGTGCTCGAGTACTGTAATGTATATAAGGACTCCCAGATGTACCAGTAGTGCTAGGCTTAATATTCCTTTTGCCATCATCTCAAGACCACTCTCGCACTTAGTCTGCCTGAGTCCTTCTGAGATTCATCTAGCCTAACAATTTTCTGGTGGTTGGGTGATCCGTCTGCATTTATAATTGGAATCTTCTTGATTCATCGTGTCTTCAGCCCTGTTTTTGCTACTATTGTGGTATTGATGCAGGTCCTATCTGCTCTGCTATCTACTTCCAGTGCTATTACTGTGATTCTTTTTTGCATTCGTATCCTAGCTGGTACTGCGAGTTCTTTCCTCTTTGGTGGTTTGTTCCCTTGGATGGTTTTCCTTGGTGCTTCAGATCGCTTGGCGAGAATGGTGTATTTCAGAGTATGGGATGATCTACATCTAGTATTGAAGCGAGTCTGTTTCAGTTGTATGGGTCGTGATTTAGCACCTCCTAGTCAGACCCTTCAACAAAACCTTCTTTGTCAGAGCTTTCTTCATCCTTATCTTCTTCGTCCTCTCCTTCTTCTTCTTTCACTTCTCTAACTCAGGATTTCCCCTTCTTCTTCTTCTTGCAGTTTCATGCATAGTGTCCCTTTAAGCCACAATTGAAACATGTGACATTTGCTGCTCCTTTTTGTGGTTCCGGGCAGTTTCGTGAGAGGTGTCCTAGTTTATTGCAGTTGAAGCAGTTATTGCTTCATACTTTGTCGACTTCCATAGCCTGTCCTGCTCCTCAGCTTGGGTTTCCAGGTTTGCGCTGATTGCTTGTGAATTCTCCTCTCATTACATTTCTGTGTTCATCGATGTTTCGTCCAATTACTCAAACTGTCTTGATATATTCATCTCCATCTGTTGGAAGTGTGGAGATCGAGTGTACAGCTTCTGCTGTCCTTCAGTTTAAGCTCTTCTCAAGTAGGAAATGAGGGGCTGTTCCTGTCATTCCTGCTTTCCCTGTGAGGTCTATGAATTCATCCAGAAATTCATCGATGGGTTGGTTTCCCTGTCTGATATTGAATAGTTTGCTTCCTGCTTGTGATGGTGACATGACGTTGCTGAATCGTGTCTCTATCTTGGTTATAAAGTCAGCCCATGTGCTTTGGTTAGTAGTGGTGTCAATCTTCTTTGATGCCCAGTGGGCTCCTGGTCCATTGGTCATTCTAGACAGGACCGCTCCAATCTTCTGTGTATCCGTGAGGTTTCCATGTGTGGTTATGTAAAGCTTCATCTTCCTCCACCAAATGTTGAAGGATGTTCAATCCCCTGTGAAGGATTTTGGGTCAGCGATGATTCCCTTGTATTCTGTCATCATCCTTTGGGGAGTTTCTTTCTTGTTCTCTTGGTCTTGGCTTTCCTGTTCCTAGATCTGTTGTTCTTGGGTCTGCTGTACTTGTACTTGGGCTTGTTGTTCTTGGAGCTGTTTCTGTCTTTGCTCCTCTCTCTGTTCTTTCCAGTAGTCTAGGTCGACTCCTGTGATTCTACAAGCTTGTTCGAAATCAGCCCACTCTGTAGTAGTCAGTCTGTTTGTCTTTGGTAATCCTTTTCACTCCCTCCACTGATAGTATTCATCCCAGTCGCTGTTGCTTACTTTCACCATGGTGGTGCGATTCTCTCCTTATGCAGTGCTTCAGTGGATTGGTCCTCTGAAGGGGTTCGGCAGTTTTGTTTCTATGTGTCCTTGACTCTGGTGTCATTCTCATTGGTTCTGTCATATGCTCTGTGTGTCATGCCCTCTCTATATCAGTATGTCTTCCTCCTGTGTTTAGCAATTATAGTTCTCGATCTGTTGTCACCTAAAGTCTCAGGCTTGTATTCATTCTTCTCTCATTTTCTTGCAGATGGGTTTGTCCTCTTCTTCAGCAAGAAGATTCTGGTCTGACCACAGCTCTTCTGGGCTTATCCCGTATTCTCCTTCTAGGAAGAGTTCTGCAATGAGTTGTGCTGCTCCTTCACTGAGGATCTCAGCAGGCTCGTCTGTGGTAGTGAAGGCAAACTCTCTCAGAAATGCCTGTTCTTTATTGTCACTACTTGGTGTAGGTGTGCGCTCTCTTTTTCATTTGTTTGGATTGCTAGTGTCTCTGCGGGTGGCATGGACTGTCTCTGTGAATGGCGTGGACTGCAATGTCTGGTCTACTTCTCTGAGCCAAGTGCTCTCATTGCTCGTGCTAGTGCTCACTGGGTCAGCGACTACTTGTCGTCAAATGTTGATCAAGTCTTTGATAAAGCATGACATGGTGTGTGTGTGAGTCTGAGTGAGTCTTGATGAGGCTTAATATCTTGTTAGGCTAGACAAATCTCAAAAGGACTCAGGCAGACTAAGTGCGAGAGTGGTCTTGAGATGATGGCAAAAGGAATATTAAGCCTAGCACTACTGGTACATCTGGGAGTCCTTATATACATTACAGTACTCGAGCACAGACCATGGGCTGTGCAATGCTGTGGACTGCGGATGAGTAAGACTGGAAGGAGATGACTCAGGATGACTAGGGAAGTGAGATGACTTGATGGCTGCATGCTGCACAGCATGATGGGAGAGATAAGGGATATGGGAAAGATAAGATAAGAAATTGAATGGTCCTTTGGGCAACATCCATAACAGATACAAGGGGAAAAAACCTTCACCCTGATACTAATGGCTGGACGTCCCCCTGCCCATGCTATCAAGGACAATTTTACACATAGCCATAAGGTTGACAACAAGTTAGAACACTGGTACTGGCATTGCAACTACTGTGACCCCTCACCTGAGATCGAGGGCCAAGACAATACACTTCTTCAGCATCTCTCTGAGCCCACACTATGTCCAAATGCACCATTGGCTGCTTGTCAACAAGCCCAGGTCTGCATGATGCAGAAGTCTGGTCTTCAAGAGAAGGATACCTCTGGCACTAGTTCTGGATCCCAGATTATCAAGAAGCAAAAAAGTCATAGTGGTCTTGAGAAGTTTATTGATCGAGCTCTGACAGAAAAGGAGACAGTAGAAGTAAATGTCAAGCTATTTTGGTATGAAGCTTGTAGTAATCCAATTCAATATAATGGCTTACTGGTGCAACCATTGTAGATTTGTGGTTGTGGCCAATTGCACATTTTCTATAGTCAAAAACTTCTTTTTTTGTAATTTCATCCATTCTATCTGCCCTATCTATGAGCCACCTACCTGCTATGTTCTGTCACATAATATCATAGATGCAGAAGCTACATGCATACAAGTCCATACAGTGGAATATTTGAAGCAGCGCAAGTGGCTCACAATGCTGTTTGACAGATGGGATGATCAGCTTGGTCAGAGTCTATATGGTGCAGTCACTGCAGAACCAAATGAACACCCAACAGTTCTTAGTCTTGAGAATCTCACTGGTCATCAAGGCTCTGCAGATAAATACCTTGAGACTGCGAAGCAAGTGCTGTGACAGATGGAGATTAGTAATGCCCAAAATGTCATAGCATCGACAATGGACAATCCAACAGTCATGCAAGCCTTTTAATAAAAATTTCAAGAAGAGTTTTACTGGGTCCTAGTGAGCTGTTAATGCTATTTGGCTGGTACTCTGTCTTATGGATAACCTAGATATTCATCTGTTTCTTGCATAGTCTCAATACAATTATTGGCAAAATTGTATCATATCCAGCAATAAAAGCTGTTGCAACAAAGAGTGCTTATATTGTGGCATTCTTCACCAACTCCCATTACTGGAGTGGGCAGCTTGAGGTTGAGGCCAAAAAGCTCAATATCAAACAATCTCTCAAGATACATACTGAGACACACTAGTACTCTTTAATTCTGCAAGCTATGAGTGTTCAATCTCATCAGTATGTATGCCATCCCTCTGTGAGAGTAATGTGTTAATTAAATATCTCTTAGGCAAGCTCTATTTAATTTCTGTAGCTAATCAGATGCTCAGAAAGCAGCACATGGATTAACACCAGTAGCAAAAGATGTTGTAATGACAATTCTAAAGGACAACAAGTATTAGAACTTGCTCAAGCAGCTCATTCAAACTTGCAAACTACTTGTTGATGCTATTGGGAATATTGAGTTGTATGAGGCTACTCTTGTGGACTGCATGCTAGAATTAATTCACTGCACACAGCATATCATCAACCTGGAAGCAACATTGGCCAATGATATCAATTTCTTATATCATGCTCGATACATATTCACATCTTGTTTTCATCAACTCAATACAGATATCCATGCCCTCACTCTCCTTCTCTATTCTATGTGCTGAAAACTTGCAGTGTCTCAAGTTGCAAAAAGCCAGGCAATTTGTTAGCACTTGGTATAGCAAAATAGTGGAGGTGGCCCAAGGAGAAGGGCAAGAAACTCATTGATGACATTCTGTTGTATGGAAGTAGCAAAGCTCCATTCACTAGTGGCCAAAAAGATGGACAAGCTTGGTGGGAGATCTTGCCGATTTCTGGGAATGACCATCTGCTCAAAACCCTTGCTATTACCCTTCTTTCCATTGTCCCACATGCCACTGACATCGAATGTCTGTTTTCTGACTTAGGTGGTATTCAAGGTATTCACCGGTGCCACTTGACAATGCCAACATTCGAAGTTCTGGGAAAACTATGTGCTCATTATCATTGCCTGCTTTTTGACCTGGCCAAGGCAGAGGGAAAACCTACATGGTGACATCATACACATATGCATACACATGCAGAAGCTGGAATCAATGCAGAATTAGCTTGAGATCTTGATGAAAATTTCTCCTGGAGACTGCCACTCACCACTGTCATTGAGAATGAGGATGACGACCTTCTTTTGGGCCCTGAGGATATGACAGTTGAGGATGTAGAAGCAGCATTTCACAAGTTTGAAGGGCAGTGCAATAAGGATTAGATGGGTATTGATATTGATCCTCAACTGCTTGCAGAGTATGCTCTCGAAGAGCTAAGAGAAGCATACCCTTACAAGGAACTGACCAATATAGAAAAGGGACTTGTACCAGCAACTCTAGATAATGACATTGATATCCACCACTTATCTGAGGGTTTGCGACCAATAGGATGGGACGTAAATCAGATTCTTGCACAGAAGGGGCTTGATCTTACCTCAAGCAGGGCCTAGAGTACCTATTGCCTTGAGGAAATGACCTTAGGATGCATAAATAGGACAGAAAAGTTTTGCCAAATTTTGCCGCCCTTGGCAATTGTCAATTCTGCCTGGCATTTGGCAAACTCTGCCTTGCTGAATTCTGCCCACAGCACTAAGCACAATGCTCTCCCACTTTCTTATACTTTCACTGCTGATATAGTATTGTCAATTAAACTTGATCTCTGATTTCAAATGAGGGGTTCAGTCTGCATGATATATATGCCTAATAGGCCTGATTGATTTTTGCTGCCTTTAGAAAATATTGCCAGCATGATATTTCTACAAACTCACAGCAGCAGCAGCAGCAACAATAACAGCAACAACAATGATGATGGCATTGCTGTGGTTGATATGTAGATAGTGTGTAAATCCTCTTTAAATTTATGAACTGCATTTTTATTGCCTCTTTTCGGTATAAAAACTATTAGTTATTTTAGTATAAATACTCCTGCAAGAAGATGACCTTTATGGCAACCAAATCAGATTTAAAAAATCTATTAATGCAGATATTATGTAGATATAAGTTACTTTCTAACCTAAATATACTTCTAAAATAAACATTAGATATTTGTACAAAATATATAAATATAATGTTTTTACACTGTATATATTCTCCAAAATATACATTATGTTTTTACATAAAATATCAGTTTGTATATACTCATTGTGCTGCTCATTGTGTCAATTATTGCATGCTCATTATTCCCTGAGCAAGTTGATCAGCACCAGTCTTAGCAACACTCTCAGGTTCTCTTAAACATATGTAGCATTTGGAAATGTTCAGAGTATTTTTGGCTTGCACACCAATTTGATATACTCTGGATAAAGATTTCCCTTAGCATAGATTATAATAAAGTAGTAGAATAAATTCTGGATGCCTAATGAATAATACATCAAGTAAATTATCCATTAGCTCAAGAAATGTTCCTGTCATCTAAGATATGCAACAGAAATACCCAACTTATTCACATTCCAAGGGAATCCCTGTCACTAAGATAAATGCACATGGTTCTTCACTTCTGCACACCAGATACCAATATATTTTGTCTAATGCTTAGCAGAAGATAGTAAACATCTGGCATTATAAAATGAATTTGAGAGACTATATGTCAATTAATATAGAACTGACCTTGGGATACCAGGAAAAACCTTGCACATATTATCCTTATCTCCATAATGGCACTTGATTGCCTTACAAGATGATGTTGTTATCCATGCAGTCATAAGCTGTATTCTGAAATATAGCAGAATGAGAAATGCAGTATAATATAAAGAAAATCTCACCTTAATCAATAAAAACACAATGTCCATGTTCATCTAATCATTTACAATTGTGTTTTGCAATAGAGCAAATTCTGTTAAATATCTGAGCTGTTAGGCTAGACGAATCTCAAAAGGACTCGGACAGACTAAGTGCAAGAGTGGTCTTGAGATGATGGCAAAAGGAATATTAAGCCTAGCACTACTGGTACATCTGGGAGTCCTTATATACACTACAGTACTCGAGCACGGACCATGGGCTGCACAATGCTGTGGACTGCAGATGAGTAAGACTGGAAGGAGATGACTCAGAATGACTAGGGAAGTGAGATGACTTGATGGCTGCATGCTGCACAGCATGATGGGGAAGATAAGGGATATGGGAAAGATAAGATAAGAAATTGAATGGTCCTTTGAGCGACGTCCATAACATGAGCACTAGAAAAGACTCACCTTCATTGTGGAGACTAACAACAAGCCACTGTACAGTTTTTCATTACCATTCTATTGAATATGTAGATACCTGACAACATATAATATGAAGCAGGCATACTGCACATTTCCTTTTTTCTGACATCATGGAATGGTCCTGAGTGTAGGGATTATAGCACAGGCCACAGCAGTAACAGTAAGTGGGCTCTTCTATTTTACTAAAAGTATGTTGCAACAATGAGCAGTGACAATGAGCAGTGGAGACAAAAAGAGATAGGTAATCATAGTCTTGAAAATGCAGATATGAATGGTTGTTGTTTACCAAATGCAATTAAACCAAATCATTTCCATAGGCAAATATAGAATAATAATGACTATCAGGTAGCACTAACCAACAAACCAACAAGGTGGAATGAAGGAAGCAGCAGTCCCTATTCAAGGCTGTAAAAATATGAGCTGTCCAAGTCACAGAGTAATCCAAGAAGATAAGGAATAAGACAGGGAAAAGGAATAAAGTGATTTTGGAATAGTTTTGGGAAAGGTTTTGGTGATTTTGGAAATATGTAGGGGACTTAACTATGATCCCAAGCAATGTTGGAAATAATGATGATGGGTTTCAAAGGGGCTTGGAATGACGGTGACTTCCACATGAAGTTAGGAACACTGGATTTCTGGACTTGACACTGCAGCTCTACACAAGTGCGATACTGCAAGGTTGATAACACAAGGACTCCACATGAGCTATAGACTGCGAGGACTGCTGAGAACTGAGACAGTAACTTTTTTCTATTATTATTACAAACACCAAGTACATGGGTTTTATAGGTAAAAGATTTCAAACATTTGGAGAATTGGCAAAGTCAAAACCAAGAAAAAGAAAGTGTTGTATGATTTCAAAACTGATAAGAAAAGGACATTGTCTGATTTCGAGAGGTTTCAAAATGAAAGAAAGAGAAAGTCATAAGATTTCAAAAGAACATATCATGGCCAAAATATTGGAGGATGTAGGTCTGTTTGGAATTAGAAGATAAATAGTAAAAGTATAGGTAAAATGCATTCCAATACCAGTGATATGCATGGTAAGGTGAAGTGCAAACATACTCTAAGAAATGTAAAGTGAATCAGCAAAACAAAAGTTGTAATATTTTGAAAGAAAGGCAACAGAAATATGGTCACTTGCTCAAAATCATCTGTTTCAAGCATGCAGTGGCAAAGGGTCTTCAGAAGCACCAGAACACATGAGGTGATGCAATACTAAGAATGGCAATAGCTTTGCCATAGCAAGATCAGTAGATTGGGAGTGACATATGGTAGAGGGATTACCAGATTAGCCATTGGCAATACAGGATTGGCAGAAGGTCTGAAATGTAAGAATGTGACACATTTGGTGAAGTCTGGGATCTGGAATGGAAGCTTCACAGAGTTCTTTGGAATTTCGAGTGCTGGGCAAGCAATCATGACTAAGGCTATGGAATTGTGCTAAGGGAGCTAAGCAATCAGTGGTGATTTCGAAAGCAGGAGCAGGATTGCCAATTTAGGACTTATTGGCAGTCAGCAGTACAGAGCACTCATTACTGTCACTTCGTTTGGAAGCATTTTTGCAATCTAAACTACATTGTCCAGCACATAAAGTATTCCAGAGGCACCTTTTCTGGCATGAAACTCACTCTTTCCAGTCCTGAAATTATAGTCCTAGGGCATTGTTGCACACTGAAAGGTCATCTTCCTAATGAATTCCAAGTCATCATGATCAAGACTTGGAAGCCATGTCAGGACCTCTCAGACATTTATGCTTTCTTAGGGACTATTGGTGTCATGCATATTTTCATTCAAAATTTCGCTCATTGTGCTGATGCCATAGTTCATCTTACATGAAAGAACATTGATTTCATCTTTGGTCAGGAACAACTTGACATGCAGGAGGACTTGAAACAAGCTCTTATCACTTCTCCTGCACTTTGACCCCTCAACTACAAATCTGACGCCCCCTATTATCCTTGTCATTGACATGTCTTATATTGCCGTTGGTTATTTCCTTTGCCAATGTGACATTGACAACCCTCAAGTCCGGTATTACAATTGATTCAGGTCTATCACCTTAAATGATTGCAAGCACCATTTCTCTTAGCTGAAACTTGAAATCTATGGCCTATTCTGATCCATTCATGCTGTTCATATGTACATCATTGGCATCCAAAATCTCATAGTTGAAGTTGACGCCCATTACATCAAAGGGATGTTAAACAATCCCAATATAGTTCCCTCTGCTAGCATCAATCATTGGATCTTAATGATCCTTACCTTCCACTTCACGCTTGTTCATGTTTCAGGTTCTAGTCATGGTCCCAATGGTCTTTTCCAAAGGCCAGGGGATCCTAAGCCAGATCAAGATAAAGATTTCGATGATTGGATCGACCAAGTCTATGGTTTCATCCATTTTGTCAATACTCCACGATATCATCCTGAAACTCATTGAAATCATCTTATTTCAATATACTTAGGACAAGATGTTTCAAGTGGGAAGAACAGTCAAGCTGCCCTCTGTCAAAATTCCTTCTCTCCTTCTCCCAAGCCAGAAGACCTCTCGAAACCAATCCCAACCTCCAACAGCTTAGTTCTATTCATGACTATACCCTTGTTCCTCATTCGAAATCAGCTGTAATCAACAATCAGTGCCTTGACTTGATATAAGATTACCTGACCACTCTGCATCGTCTGCCTAGTTTGACAGACTCTGCCTTCAAAGCTTTCATTTGGTATTATTTCTATTTCTCTATTGCCACTGACAAGTTATGGTGCAAGGACAATCAGGACAGTCACAAACTTATAATTCCTTGAAATTGACACTTGAACATTCTTGCTCAGGCCTATAATGACCTTGGTCACAAGGGCATCTATCCAACTTGCACTTTGGTTTGCAAACACTTTTGGTGGCCTCATATGCTAGCCAATATTTCTTAGTTTTGTAGAACTTGTCACATCTGTCAACAGCATCAGACCCAACAGATTCTCATCCCACCAGTTGTCACTGTTCTCATACTTCTTTTTGGAAAGTTCTATGCTGATATGATAAAGATGCTGAAATCTAATGGCTATTAGTACATTGTCCAAGGCCATTGCTCCCTAATGCATTATCCTGAATTTCAAGCACTTCAAAGAGAGAACATAATGGGGTAGTGTTCGCAAAATCATTACTAATAATAGTGGTCCCTTTGTGGCAGGTCTTGATTATCTTGGGAAACACTACAGCATCTACCATATTTAGATTTCGACTTACAACTCCCAAGCAAATGGAATAGCTGAGTAGCCACACTATGATATTTGTCAATCACTGATAAAGGCAGCAGATGGTATTGAAACCAAGTGGTCACAATATGTTCATTCCATTTTCTCTATCAAGAGAGTCACCGCCCAATATTGAATGGGTTGTTTACCCTATTTTGCAATCACCAGCACTCATCCAATCCTTCCATTCGATATCATAGAAGTGACATACCTACAGCCACCTCCTAAGTCAATCCTTTCTTCCACCAATCTTATTTCTCATTGCATTATCACTTTACAGAAACAAACAGAACAGTTACAGGCCCTTTATACTGACATTTACAATACCCATAGAAAGGCTGCTGAGCAATTCAAGAAGAAACACTATTATGTGATCTGCGATTTCGACTTCAAACAAGGTGCTTTAGTCCTTATTCAAAACACCTATGTGGAGAAGAGTCTTGATTGGAAGATGTGACTTTGATACCTTGGACCTCTTATTGTAGTCTCTTGAAATTTCAGAGAAGCTTACATTATTGCCAAACTTGATGGCATGGTTCTGGACCATTCTGTTGCAGCATTTTGAATCATTCCATACTTCACATGCTGTGAAATCACTATTCCTAAAACACTTCTTGATATCAACACTAACTGACTCTGTGAAATGCAGGTTTCAAAAGATCAAGGCAACAAAGTCTCCAATGATTCTGACATACCTGTTGATCAAGATCCTGAATTCAATATTGATCTTGAAACTTCTTCTGAGCTTGACCCTGATTCCAATGCAGTTTCCAATGCTCCCAACAACTTGATCTTGATGTGGCTATTTGGCAGCATAGAAGCTGCAAGCTCCCAAACTGTTGGCATAATGTCTGAGATATCAACCCCCTTGAAATCATCAATGCATAGCATTGTGTGATCCAGTGGCAGGCCTCAGTTTCGACAACATGAGGAATGTTCATGGACATGAAGGGTGTTCTTGTAGGCCTCTGTGCAACAACCAAGATACTGCAAAGTCATGTCCACCTGGGACAAATATTCCTCTCTATGTTTAGCTCAGGATCACATTGCATTCAAGGCTATCTCAAGAGTGTGGGCAAGCTTAAAGAGGTGGCAGGACTCATTGTTGGTGCTCCTGATGGTATGATGAAGGAAATCATAGGCTGACATCATTCCCAGAACCTCGAAATCATAGAACTCATAATATGTCCATGGCTCAAATGACAAGAGATTGACTTTGTCACTGAAAGGTGACTTGTAGCAGCAGATCTTGTGTTATGTTGTCTACTAAACATCGCTGCAGAGAATACTACCAGAAGGGTGACAGAAGAGTAGCCAAATTTATGCCAAAGTTCGATGGCCCATACAAGATCACTGAAGCCTAGCTGGAATGCTCAGTTTACACTCTCGATCTCCCTAATTCCTCAAATATCTTTCTGACATTTCATGCCTCTGAACTATGACCCTACCAAGACAATGATGATGATGCATATCCTTCAAGAAAATGTGAGTGACCAGGTCCCATGGTGACTAATGAGGGGCAGGAAGAATGGCAAGTCAAGGAAATAATCAATGAATGCAAATGAGGACAAGGCATACAGTACCTAGTGTGATGGAAAGGTTACAGGCCAGAGGACGACTGTTATGAATGCCTGAAGGACTGTCCATTTTCTTATCTTATCTCACCCTATTCCATCACTTCTCCTTATTGCCCTATTCCATTATACTACCCAAATGTCTTATCGCCTTATCATAGCTATGCAGTATGCAGCCATTTGAGTCACTTCTTCTGAGTCATCTGGACTCATTCCTTGTCATCTCACTCTTGCATAGTCTGCAGTCCATGGTCCATGCCCCAGTAGACTACATATATAAGATCTCAGAATATATTCATAACTCTAGGCTTAATATTACCTTTGCAATCATCTCAAACCGCTCTTGTACTTAGTCTGCCCAAGTCCTTTGAGATTTGTCTAGCCTAACAATGACCTTTGGTTGCCAGAGAGGGAGATGAAAGATTGCGAGGTGTTGGACAACTGGGTAGCAAAGAAGACAAAGAAGATGCCAACAAAGATGCCTAGAATGATGGATAACACATAACCTCCCTGCCAGTAGCTTTTCTCCAACACCTCATTGGGGTTTTTGATGCACCTGTGTGTTTCATCTTTAGAGGAGGAAGGGTGTAAGCCTGGCCTACAGCAGTTGACATAATGAGAACTGACATCATTAGACTGACACATAATTGCATTGCTGACTAATGACAATATGTTCTACATATAATCTGTAGCTACTATCAAGGAATCCAATCCCCATTTTGTGACTATTCTCTCTTCATCCCTGTTCCACCCCCCCTCTTGCCAGTGGGCATGCCCCAATGTGTGCTTTGGATAGTTTCATATAAGGTGTCCTAGTTTGTTGCAATTGAAGCAGTTGTTGCTTCTTACTTTGTTAACCTCCATCACTTGTTCTCCTTCCTAACTTGAACTTCTTGATTTGTGATGGGTGCTTGCGAAATCTCCCCTCATAATGTTTCTGTGCTTATTGATGTTTTATCCTACTGCTTGAATGGTCTTGATGTATTCATCTCTCTATCTGCTGGGAGTTCCAAGATCAAATGTACTGCTTCTGCAGTTCCTAGTTAAGGCTCCTTTCGAGTAGAAAGTATGGCACTATTTCTGTTACTCTGGCTTTTCCTACAAGGTCTACAAATTTGTTCAAGGACTCATTGATCAGTCAGTTCCCTTGTCTGATATTGGAAGTTTGCTTCCTGCCTGTAAGGGTGACATAATGTTACTAAATTGTGCTTTGATTTTAGTTATGAAGGCAGCCCATGTGTCTGTGGTTGTAGTGGTATTGATCTTCCTTAATGCCCAGTGGCTCCTGTCTGTTAGTCATTCTTGATAGGACTGCTCTAATCTTCTGCTCATTGGTGAGTTTCTGGTATATGCCTATGAATAGTTTCATCTCTTCTACCAAATATCAAAGGCAGTTCAATCTCCTATAAAGGATTTCAGGTCAGCAATGACTCCTTTGAGTTCTGTTGCTATTCTTAGTCCAAGTTTGAGCTCTATCTCTGGCTATTTAGAAACTTCTTCTAGAGTCTCTCTAGAATGGTAAAAAATTAGTAAGAAGTGTAAAAAGCTCTCAAAAGCTTCTAAAACATTAAATTACAGCTTTTAAATATAAATAGATGCTAGTAAGCATAGGAATGGATGGAAATA
>SJRY01000193.1:0-22134 GCA_011319805.1 Macrocybe gigantea
CGTGTATTATAATATATAGCTAGTAGCACCCTAGCACACTAGAGGGATCCTAGAGTGTTCTCTTAGGTTTCCCCTCTAGGTAAGTCGGTGTACATACTAGGCTACCAATACATGCTTAGGTTTCCCCTCTAGGTTCACCCCTCGCGCGTATCGCGCATCGCGTCCAGGTCGTCCTCAGCGGTTGCCCTAACAGAGTTCGTGTATTTAGGGACGACGTTGTACAGCTAAAGTGGGATTGGGCGCCTTGCTGTACTATTGACAAACGTCTGCATGCAGCATAACATAATAATCAATAGGCATCGCAAGTGTAACAAAGTGATTGGACGTGTGATCTCACATGTGACAGTGCGCGATTTGGTGATGCGAATGGGGAGTATCCACCAAGCAGAGCTAATCGTCTGCTTGTGTGTGCCTTCTGTATGGCAACCTCGCGCATATCGCATATCGGCCATGCCGCTACCTTCAAAAACTGTGCATGCAAGCGATTTGTCAGCCCAGAATTTTTCTAGCGTAGTATCCGTTACACAATGTTCATCATATTGTATATATCGAAATGCTTGTGTATACATTGGGGTTCTGCTCTTCCATTAAGCATGCGACGTATGTACCTCATATTCGAGTGGCCTTTACTTCATTGTCTCAATTGTCATGTGTTTCTAGTCAGAAGATGTGCCGAAGATTCAGTTTCTGATATGCATCCGCTGACACGCTGTTCGAGACGCGTGCTCATGATAAGGGGCCAGCTACATGTCACGTGTGCTATGGGAAAGCATCGAGCATCGAGTCGCTGCTAAACCGGCTTCAGATACATCTGTGCTTCCCGCGTTTGGTGCGGACCGCATCAGACGCGGGAGCAGCACTGCTTGAACGAAAGTCGCGATGCGCTCCGCCATTTCATTTCTGGTCAATCTGGCTTCAGAGGAATCGTGCGGGTAGGGTCAGTCTTCGCACTGTCGTAGATAGGTGCAGCACAAGGTTAGATTTCAATAGTCCACGTCTCTGTCAAGCACTAACAATGATCCTGTGTTTCGTTTTCCGTATTATTTCTCTTGCACGATTGAAGTGATGAATAAAGGTCAGCAGCCGGAAGATGAGCGTCCACTAGAGCGCAGTTCGGAGCAGTAGGAGAGTGCTCCTTGACCACATAATCGTCTAAGAATAATGTCCACCACGTGTCTTCATTTCGGCTTTGAACCTATCCCGGAATGGGGCGTACGATGCGAAGCACGCATTCGCCGTTATGACCTTGCGCTTGCCTACAGACCATGTCTTATTGTGAGTCAAAGTTATGTCTCTAGCATTTTCGATTACGCCTTGGACCGCTTATACCATCCGTAGACCTTGGCACCACATTCATCTCAACCGGCTCGTCATAGTGTTCAGTGAGGAGCCAAGACGCCGTCAGCGCAACTCGTGCATGCAAGCACGTGGATCAAGGGACTGACGATGTCATCGCCGTTCCTGTCTATCTTGAAGTAGTGACTAACATCTCTAGCAGGATTGTGAATTTCGCCTGAGAGAGGACTGGCGAGTGGAGTATGATGATGACAGTTCCATATGTGTCGCCGAACATTCGAGCTGGTGCACGTCATGGACTTCGAGTTAAGTTCGCTTATCTGAAGCACGAAGCACGTTCCTTTTCTTTCAATGAATGCTGATTTATCTTTTTCCGACACCCAGATTACGACTGAATCCTCATCATCGACCGGCAGGGCAACACGCGGAAAAGCTACCGCACGAGCCTGCACCACATGGAAATAGCACCAGCTCAAGCGTCGCGTCGAGCAGGTCGCACTTCAACTTGGAGCGCTCGTCCTTATTACTTTATGTGCCGTGATCGGTGCCTGTGCCACTGCAATGCATGGAAGTGTCGGCAGACTACTCTTAGCCCTTCCACTGCTGCCATCAACCGATCACAACCACTCATATAGGCCTCGAAGTATGGACAGCGCGCTGCTCGTACGCATGACCGACAACTCTGGTCACAGCAGATAGGCATCTGAGTGGTTCGTCTACTAGGCTTCGCCATTCTGTGTGTGTTGTGACACTGGGAAAGCAGAGGCCCGTGCCGCGATGCGCATCAGGCTCTGGACGTATGTGTATTGCGTGTTGCTGTCCTTTTCACCGTCGCAACGACGAAATCGACACGCTCTTTGTCTTATTCTTGGTCGTCGGCTCCGCCTATGCCCATGGTTATAGATACGGCCATGACTGTGTATAGGACGATGCGTATGAATACGCCTATGGCTACCGGAGCTCCGAAAACGACGCTGGACCCGCCGCTGACCATCCCAGTGCATTTGCCCCAACTGCCGCGCCTGCTGCGTAGCGGCGATGATGACGTATGCTGCGGTGTCGCATCCAGTGAGATCCTGTTCGTCCACAAACATAGCTTCGTTTCTATTCCCCGACGTTCCCTCCTCAGAGTTGTAGTGACATTCAAGTCGGGCTCACCATCCCCGCCGGAATGCGATAATAATAACTTTCATATTCCCCAACAATGCCTATCGCGCACCAGTACACACCTGTTTGGCGGTTTGATGCTCTTGTTATTGCGAACGCATCCACCAATGGATCGCACGCCATTCCAGTGCGTGCGACGAACTTCCGAAGCGCGGTTAATTGGAATTGACACGCGCGACATTTTATGGCACAGTCATTCTCACTATTGCCGGTTCAGTCCTGCGGTGCGCGTCGTCCTTATTGTCCCATTTCAAAGTACATTGCACATTTCATATACATTCATAGTGCGCCCTTTACGTCCCCACTTTTTTCCTCCGTTAAAAAAGCACTCGGCGTCCTGTCCCGCAGGATAAACGTGAAGTGTCGCCCGCGCACGACCGTTGACGAATCCTCGCACAGTCCAGTGCCACGCGTTCCCTCTAGACCAGTGCAGCGCGCCCCTTAAGGTAGGCGATTTATCTTGCAATTGATATTATAAAAAGTGAAAGTCACTTACATGACCACCCAGTCGACGCGCTCCGAATTGAAACGAATGGAAATCGCTTCCCCGTGCGTCTCTAGCGCTTCAATTACCCTGTCGCGCGTTTCATCGCGTTGGCTTCCAGGGATTTCGTCGAAGTAGAAAATTTGCATTGAGAGCGCGTTGTGAGTTTGAGCGTGTCTTTTGTGGTTTGCAGGATGTGACGATGGACGATGGACGATGACTCGCAATCTGACCACCCACACAGGCAGCAGAAACCAGTTCACAAGGAGGCGCGCGGCGGTCGTTTCCTCTCGTTTTACTACCTGGCCTCGTCGCGGCACGATGACACCGAGGGCGCACTACCAACCCCTCCACAGGCCGGTGCTGCCTCGTCGCCACTCCACTCTAGCATAGGCTCACTCCCGAGCACGTCTCCGCCCATCGCAGCCCCAACCCCAGGCTCTTCGCGCCACATGTCTTCGCCTCCTCACCGACTATTACGCGCGCACTACTAAATCAAGGATGTTCGGAGCGCTGGCGAATGCGCAGTCATCGCCTCGCTGGGTAGGCGCTCATCGGGCGATGCTTCGACGCGATGAGCGACGCGATTGGTATATTCTGCGCTGTATCGCGCGGATAAATTATTCATTTATTTAGTTGATTTTTCGCACGCAAAAACAGTATATTTCTATATTCATTTTTCACAGGAATAAGGCTGAGATAGAACTGTGCAGTATATGTTATTTTTAAAATGAAATGTTTATTACATATCTCTACCCATGTATAAATATTACATT
This sequence comes from Macrocybe gigantea, assembly GCA_011319805.1. Classification (NCBI taxonomy): domain Eukaryota; kingdom Fungi; phylum Basidiomycota; class Agaricomycetes; order Agaricales; family Callistosporiaceae; genus Macrocybe; species Macrocybe gigantea. The sequence continues at coordinate 3,724 of SJRY01000193.1, forward strand.
TTTCATGCAGAAAAATTTGTGGATAGGTATTGTTTTCTTTGTATTTTTCCACTGGATCAATATATCATTTGCTTTAGATTGCTCCTATTGAAAATTTAAAAAAAAAGAAGACATGTAATTTAATTAGTTTTTATAACGGTTCCAGTGACCAGCCGCAGCAGTGTAATCCGTTCTTCGCAAATTGTACGTCCAGAATCGCAACAATTCTATCTGAACATTCAACCCTGTAAAGACTTGGAGATCGCAATTCTCAACTGCCGTTCATTCAAAGGCCGGCCGTCAGTGCGTATCGAAAGCCGGTATCTTCAGTTTGCCAAGGAACAAGTGAACGACGGGACTCAGTTATTGCGCCTTAAGTCGGTAGATCGCAATGAAACAAGACAAAGAAAGGACAGGTAGAAAATACCAACCGCGTTCGTTCCCGCTTTCGGTTCATCCTGCGGCATATCCTGACAGGAGGTTTAGGTTGGAATTTCTCTTGTGGGAAGCAGATGCTCGCATCCATCCCTGATTACTCTCTTCACTTGTGGAATGCGGGACCTCGAAGGAAAACGTAAATATGGCCTCGACTTCGTGCACACCATGACGGGACAACTGGACAAAGGCCATCCCGTTATGAGCTTTGGGCCGTCCCTAACAAGGAGGGCACCATGACTACCAGTTGCCAGATCACATCTTTGCTCCCTTGGGCGAAGTCTCGGCATTGCTAGGACGTCTTACCACCGAGGGCACGGCCCGTATTCTTAAGCGTGAAGACCGACGACCAGTCTACTCTGAAGCACCTGTCCAACCACGCATCCATGACTGTGACCCCAGCAACATTGATGAGCTTTTCCAAGTCTGAGCGCTGCATTGGTTAGACGAATCCCATGCAACTTATCTTGTTATGTGGACATGCCAACTCAGTATAATTCGAGCCTTTCGTCAAGACTGCAGATCAACAAACACGAAAGCAAAGGAAACTTTACTCTCGATCTCAAGGTTTAAATTCGCAAATATCATTTTATCGTTCGATTATTAACCATCTATTTTCATCCACTACAGACTCTTACAACCATGGGCCACAAGAGACCACGCTCTGTGCAGGATACAGGTGGATATTTACAAGGGATTGCATTGCATTATTTCCTACTCAGAATCGACGCGGAGTCAATGCTCTCAGGCGATTTTATATTTTAGGCATAATTCCTACAACCCGCATTCCAGCATATGACGGCCTTACCTTTTCCCAGGCTGTCAATCGATTCGAGAGGCTGGCGACCTTGAGCCTATCATCTACGAACCCCCGCGTTGGGTTCGACAGCATCCGTGTCGACGCTTCGTTGGCCCTTCCCAATGCATTGGACACGGCCCTTACCAAGACTGGTTATTTGAACGCCTTTTTCAAATGTCAATGGAGATATCTTGTTGTCAGACTCGGTAAGACTGTCATATGACGCCCGAACTTAGCCCGACCGTAGTGAAGGATTGTTCCCGCACTCAGGAACTGCACCCGCTGAAAAGAGACTCATGTTTGATCAAGGTCAGCTGCTCAGTGCAGAAGTGCGCTACCCATACTGAAAATAAAAAATTAACATCACTTCAACTCGTTTGCGTTTCGTAGATGGTTTTACCGGGGGACTCTCGAGATTCAGTACACCGCGAACCCCTCAATGTGGGGTTACCATGATCAGAACTGCTGCCGTTGCAATCATTGTCAGGACGACCTTTGGGCAGCAGAAAACGAGCACACGTTACGTACGACAAGCACATCGCTGAAGCCTTGAGTGAAGGTTTCAGCACGGGCAATGTGCGGTGAACCAAGCGTCCAGCCAACAGGCCACTCTCCCGACGACAGCCTTCGGCATAGCTCTCTCATCCTGCGCCATCATACCCACTGTATAACCGTAGATATAGTGCTCGCATACGGCAATTAGTCCCCGTGATATGATGAGGCTAACCGCCTAGCAAAGTGCTCTCCCACTTGGCGGCTCACTTCACTTCACGTATCAGTTCAGCTTCACCTCAGCTTCGCTCAACCATCCGACAGCCTCACATTATCAGCCTATTCACGGCGAATCGAAGCTGGAACTCTGAGGTTCCCCTTTGGGGTGTGGCTGTCTACTTGGTATCCGACAATGGGCTGGGACCTGACATATATGGCTAGGAATGCCAATGTCGGGACTTCGTCTTCTTCGTCGGCTGCAATTCTTCCTCTCTTAGGAATTTGACTGGTAGCCACTCGTTGCCTTCAAAAGATGTATAAAAGGGCTAGTTCTCGACGACCCCAGTGAGAAGCACATCTCTGAAGCCATTCCCAACACCAATTCCGACACCTCCCTTCTTACCATGTTCTTGTCCGCTATTCTTCTCAGTCTCGCCATCTCAGCCACTGCATCTCCCATCGAGGGTAGGCAGAGCTGCGCCGATGTGACGGTCTTCTTTGCTCGCGGCACAACAGAGCCTGGCACCCTCGGCATCATCGTCGGCCCACCCTTCCAGGCCGCGCTTAGCAGCGCCCTAGGCTCGAAGACGCTCGAGTTTGTCGGCATTCCCTACCCGGCTTCTATTGCCGGATTCCTCGCTGGTGGAGACTCGGGAGGCGCAACGACGATGGCGAACGACGTTACCGCAAAAGCGAATTCTTGCCCCAACACCAAGATTGTGATCTCTGGATACAGGTATGAGCGTGTCTTCGTGGTTGTGTGATGGACCCAGTCACGACGAGCGTCATGAATACCAGTCAAGGCGCCCAGGTAACTCATCTTGCGGCTGGTCGTCTTTCGACAGCTGCACGCAGTCGAGTCAATGCGGCGGTCGTCTTCGGAGACCCTGACAACGGTCAGGCCTTCCCCGACCCCATCAACGGCCATGTGAAAACCTTTTGCGCGGCTGGCGACAACATCTGCGATGGCGGTAATATCATCTTACCCCCTCACCTCAGCTACGGCGCCGTAAGTTCTTTTGTCATTATTCGCTCGATAGCTAGTTACACATGTCTTCGTCGTTCGCTAGGATGCCCCAGCAGCCGCAGCGTTCGTGGTCTCCCAGATCTAATGTCGCTATGCAAAGGTTTGCAGCCAGAAACAGTAAATCCCCCGTCGTACCCTGTTTCTATGTAACGTGAAAACACGGACTTGCTTTCTTCTTTGAATTCATTCAACAACTTCAAGATCATTGCTGCATGCGTTACTAGGAAGACATTAGCACCTCTTTCACATGTTCACAGTGCTGAAAACAGGATAGGCCCACCAGAGCTCTTGTTTTGTTGTGGGCTCCTTAGCGTTAGGATCATTCACAATTTCCCATGTTTGGAACTCGGCAAATATCAACACACCTTTTTTCGCCCTCATCACGACGCTGATCAGAAATTCAGAATGCGTCGACTCATGTTGTTCACATCTGTCTCGTTATCGCTCTGTCAAAATATCAAACATCATCGTTGAATGGCCGTCGAGCAGGCACGAAAATACGATCACACTATTCTACTGATGCCACCACCAGCTGACCCACTTCGAATCCGATCTGCCTTACATGGCCGTTGTCGCATGTTCTCATGACAAAAAGTCAACTACCCACGCCTTATTCATCAAACCACATGCATCGGAATTTTGAAGACGCCTATTGGTGTGCTTTGTCTAAAATCAGGAAGATTTACGGGCCTTTCTGAAGCTGTTGACGGCCGAGTATTCCTTCAATAGTATACGTAGGCGTTTAGCTTGCAGGATGGGCGGGAGAGTCGCCGAGGCTTGTTTCAGATGCCCAGAATTGTATAAAAGGCCGTATCGAACAAAGTTCATCCAATTTCTACCACGTTCATCCACTCTGCATCTCGCGATCCACAACACAATCGGCTCCTCAGAACAGCATGACTTCACAACAGTTCACCACTTCTTTGCTCGGTGAGCTGGTCAATCTGGACGTCGCCGATCCGGCTATTGATCGACACATGGGCTCTTGATCTGAGACAGGCAAGGTCGCTATCGTAACTGGATCTTCTCGTGGGATCGGCGCTGCAATCGCTCGAAGATTGGGCGAACAGGGTGCTACTGTCGTCGTCAACTACGCCAGAAATCCTCAGCCTGCGCAAGAAGTCGTTCAGACGATCAAGAGTTACAACAATGGAGCCGATGCTGTCGCGATCAAGGCAGATGTCTCTACAGTAGAAGGGGGTGTCGAATTGCTGAACGAGACCCTCAGAGTCTTCGGAAAACTCGATATCATCATCCTCAGTGCTGGTATAATGGGTAGCAGCCGCTTGCCGTGTCGACGAAGCGTTTTTCGATGACCACATGAGATCAATGTCAAGGCGCCATTATTCCTAGTGAAATCTGCCGTTCCGCACCTTCCGCGGCGTACGTTCGCACTTTCTAATGGGAAATTCGTTCGTGTTCCCTGACTTAGTGCCTTTGGCAGCTGGCGGACGTATCATATTCATCTCGTCAAGTTTGACGGGCTCATCATGTACGTATGAACTGGCTTACTCAAGGACAAATTGATTGTACCAATGGTTGCAAAACTCAGCCATTCTTCCAAACGCTCTCTCGTATGCGGCCTCAAAAGGAGCAATCGAGCAGATATCGCGCGTTCTCTCAAAGGACCTGGGTACGAATGGCATCACTGTCAACACGATCTCACCTGGACCTGTCGACACGGAGCTATTCCGTGAAGGCAAACCGCAACACGTCATCAGTATGATTGCTGCCCAGAACCCGAACAACCGCGTCGCTCTGCCTGAAGACATAGCGCCTATGGTCGCGTTTGTCGCGAGTCCAGCAGCGCAGTGGGTCAACGGCGCCAATATCCGCGTTAATGGAGTACGTGCTTCAATATTATGTGGATAGGCTGATCAGACTGACATTGTTTTGACCATAGGGTTTCGTGGTCGGTCCTTGAACAAAAACAATTTCTCCTGGAGTATGTACGGTATTAATCCATATAATCATCTCTTCTGCACCTGTTCCAAGTGTATTTTAGTTGAGACACCAGATCTGTTTAATTCCTTGATATACGGATGAATGACCTTTTATATATCTACTGCTGACTATGCGAAAGGCCATTGATCATTAATCATTAATCATTGCTTGCCCCATGCTTGTTGAATTATCGAGGGAACACGTTCAAAACGGCCATTATATAATCAACTCTCCCCATGTTGGACTCGGACACTCATGGTATACATGCGCATGAAGAACGAGTCTGCCGACCCCGTCTGTCCCTTTTTCCCCTTTCCATTTCGCATGGAAGGTTTCGTTTCATTGCTCACCATGCCATCTACGGAGTAACTCGAACCGGGACGGTTCCAGTTAACTGTTCTCGGAAACAAGTGGGTCGCGATGGCCGCTACGCCACTGTTCCATATGGCCGATAGGCCTGGACGTTATCGATAAATGGCACTGTATCCTGCTTTGGTCGTTTGTGCGCACCTAATACAGGGTGATCAGCCGATTTTCCCAATTGCCTCGTCACCCTTTGCCCGTATGGGTTAGTTCTCGTCCTTTGTCCATTGGAAACTACACGGCTTATTTATATATAACATTAGGACTTTGTATACGTTTTCTCTTGCATCTTAAATGGTCTGCAAATGAATCGATATCAAAGGAATGCACGACTGGCAAGTCATGGGCTCGTTCACGAGATAAACTTATTCTCGGTCGGCGCTTCTCGCCTGGCCTCGTGCATTGCTATATCCATTTGTCGATTCCTCTGACCCGCACGCAGAAGCAAAGCTTTTTCACGAGATCGAAAATTCTCCTTCTGTTGGCGAAATCTACAAGCTCACGCTTTCCCGCCACTCTGCATGTCATGCTCGGGCATGATGTGGGATCGGATGCTACTTCCACCCCTGACCGGATTCTCGTGCTTAATATAAGCTGGCCATGGCATTCAGTCCACTCCTGCCCTGTAGCTGCCTTCTGACCTTTCATTTACTGCCACGATCCGATTTGCCCGATTGCTTAACGCCCCATTGCCGTTCCGCATGACTATACTAGCGACGGAAACTATCTTTCTCTATCTCGCTCTCTTGTGTCTGGTCGCTGTGCATCTGAGCAAGCAAAAACAAAGCGACCAACCTCCGATACAAGTTGCCTCCTGGTCCTCCAGGAATTCCAGTATTCGGGAACTTGTTCCAGGTGCCCGTGTTGCGGCCATATCCCAAGGCGCGAGTTCTCCTTTCATCCAATTTTCTATTTATTAACGCACAAAGTCGTATAGTTTCGCGAATGGGCGAAGCAATACGGACCTATATACCATCTGCAACTTGGTTCGCAGGATATGATAATCCTCAATACCGCGGAAGCCGCCAATGAACTCTTCATAAACCGAAGCAATAATTTTTCCAGTCGCCCGCTCCACACGTTGCTCATGATATCATGAGCGCCGGACAAAGACTGGTATTTCTGCCCTACGATAAGGAGTGGAAGGTAAGTTCGGTTTGTAACCCTCTTTTTTCGTGGCCTTTCCGACAACAGGACAGACTGCGAGGCGAAGCTTACAAGGCGCTATTGGTCCAGGTCCGTCGAAGGAGATGCGGCCTCTCCAGGACTTGGAGTCTCGCATCCTTATATATGATCTGATGGTGCACGGTGACCAGAGCTTAGAAGACATGGCTGAAGGCCCAAATGGCGAAGTTCCAGAAGCACATTGGTTTTCTTTAATTCGACGATACGTGAGTGCCTCGCCTTACATCTCTGCGAATGCTCAAGGGCAGACTGTCGCCTCGTAGACCACTAGCATTGTAATGGCCACCACATATGGTCGGCGTATTCATAAAATCCTGGGAAATCGTCATTTGTGAGTTCTTTTTCCGTATATTCATTGAAAAGTAACAATGGAATATCTCGTGAATTTAGGCACAAAATTTACGAAGTTCTGGCCAACTTCACCAAAGTCGGACAGCCCGGAAATTATTTGTGAATGTGAAGCTTATTTTACCGGCATTCTTTGTTCTGAGTATCGAGGGAACAGGGCCGACGTCTTCCCAATCTTGCGCACACTCCCGGATTCCCTAGCGAACTGGCGGGTTGAGGCTCGCAGAATGCACAAATGGTGTTACAACTCTTTCATAATTTGCGACAGCTTTGGCGCTGACACGTTGCCTTCTAGGGAAATGGAATTGTGGGGAGGCCTCTTAACAGAACTCCAACGAGAGATAGAGAGCGGTGCTACGCGCACGATGCCGAGTTACGTCAGCAGTTACCTCCGACAACGTGCAAAAGCAGGTCACAATGTCGCGCCGGGTTGTGGCATAACTGACGATGGCTGGCTGAAAGATACTCTGTTGGCTTATACTGCTGCTACTGTCCTCGAAGCTGGATCGGAAACGACAGCGAGCACAATGCAGTCGTTCGTATTGTTGATGCTAAGTCATCCCCACGTACTGGAAAAAGTCCGAGAGGAGGTAGATTCCGTCGTCGGTGAGGACAGGATGCCAGCATTTGAGGACGAACCCCGATTGCCCTACCTTGTGGCTTGTATCAAGGAAACCTTGAGGAGACGACCTCCGACCGTCATGGGTCCGTAACCAGACTCGTAGCAAGGACATCACTCACCGGGATGTGCAGGAATTCCCCATAGCGCAGATGAAAATGATGTATACAACGGTTACTTCATTCCCAAAGGGTCGACTGTTGTCGGCAATGTCTGGGCCATTCATATGGATCCAGCCCGTTATCCGTGCGGACAGTCGCTTTTCTCCATATGACGAATGCTCAATGCCAATTACTGTTCAGCAACCCAACGGCATTCCAGCCGGAACGATTCTTGAGCAAAGAGAAGACTGTTCGCTGGGGAAGCGGACCAGACCGGGATCGTGATCAGTTGCGTTGCGGACCTTCTCTTTCCACGGTTAGAATTCCAACTGAAGCTCTATCTCCATAGTTATGTATTCGGCTGGGGCCGGCGGTTCTGCCAGGGATCGTACATCGCTGAAGCGTCTCTCTTCATTGTCCTTTCACGTCTCATATGGGGAATCGACTTTCGCGCGCCGACCGATCCAGATACAGGCATACCTATCATTCCTGATATCGCAGACGAGGAAGCGACCTTCACGGACGGTTTCGTGAGCATTCCCAAGATATTCAAAGTTGGCTTTAAACCGAGGTCGGAGGCTAAGAAGACAATCATTCTCAAAGCATATGAGGATGCCCAGATGGAATGGAGGAGTCGTGGGATGGCATGCGACGAGAGATAACTTGTGGTATAGTGCATGAATGGACGGCACGTTATAACGAGCTAAGTAAAAAAAAAACATCATTGCCGGCGTTTGCCGCATCTACCATAACACAAGGCACGAACGGCGTAGTCCGGCCTGAGACGTACGGTCCATCGCTCGGTGAACATAACCCGTGAAGCCATGGACGGACAACCCCTTCAGTTTGGAGTCAACGGACCAACAGTAGGACGGCTGATATCTTCAGAAATGCAAATTTGACAAATTCGGTTTCTTTAAGATTCTATTGAGCACTGATCTGAGAACGGCAGACATATGGAGTATCGAGAGCATACGAACGTTTTGACATCCGTGTGCAGTGCTATCATTGTGCACACGCGAACTCTGGAACTAGAATTCCCTGAGATGCGTCGGCGGTCGTACGAGTCGCTATTTCCGGTGTAATACGGTCCCGGGACTAGTGCCCGAATTCCGTTACCGGGCGGTACGGGCTAAAATCATCGATATTCGGCGCAGCCATCAAGAGCATATCTGATAACCATCAACTTGTTTGTGAAGCCGTTAGGTTAGCAAGACAAGGCAGAACGAGGTTGATTTCCTTTATTCTCTGTCATACTCGTCGTAGACATTCACTTTTCTCCATCAAGTCGCCTCTTAAGCGAAGTAACTAAAGTCCTTTCAGAAAGCAGTAACGGTTAACGCGCGATCGACGAAACGAGAACAAGTCCTGTGGTCCAGACAATCCATCGGTGTCGAAATCTAAATCATGGCTCACGTCCCGGGAATTCGCTCAACGAGAAGGTATTTCGTCTCAAAAGGTTTATCGCGTCGGCATAGTTGGCGCAGGCGAAGCTGCTCAAGCCATCCACGTTCGTGCTCAAGCATCAAGCATCCGTGATTCGCGCGTAGAAATGCTCATTACTCGTATCTCAGCTTCCTACTCTCGGCCTTATCCCACACCTGTTCAAAGTGGTCGCGTTATGCGACGTATCAAAAAGCTGCTTGAACACTGCGCATCGAAATTTCACTTGGATGAGAAGGATCTCTACCTTGAAGCGTCGGATTCTACATCTACCCTTTTGGCTCTCCATACTGACCTCTCGCCGACTTCTAGGACTGAATTGATCAAGAGACCCGACATAGATCTTATTGTAATTCTAACGGCCGATGATATCACGTACGATAGCGGGTCTAATGGGAATGTGACTGACTGCGCCCCAGGCGACCACCGCGGTGGAAGCAGCTGACGCTGGAAACATGTCTTCATCGAAAAGCCCATGACTCTCACGAAGAAGGATGCACAAGATATCATTGATGCCCAGAAACGCAACAACGTAAGTCGGAGTGGCCTCGCCAGCAGAGGCGTGCTCAATCATGGCAAAAGGTGATAATCTGGATTGGTTATATGAGACGTTACGCGCCAGCGTTCGTCGAGGCTGTCAAAATCGTCCGTGAGATGAAGTCAATTCAATACGCCAGAGTCCGGGATATCATCGGCTATGTGAGTAACATCTGGTTCGCTGACAACTTGCAGAAAGGCTGACGTCGGCAGAACCACCTTTTCGTCAATCAAAGCGGGTTCTTCCCGGTCAGGTTCGCGGACATTCCACCGGCTGCTTTGGAAGATAGAGCTTCCCGAGGACAAGCTGCGGCTGAAGCCAGCCTTGGGCAAATCGAGCTTCAGTTCCGGAAGAAGTAGCGACATGGAGATGCTTTGCAGCCTTGGATCGCACGATCTGTCGGCGATGCGAGAGTTATTGGGGCCTCCGAAGCGCGTGCTGGGAGCCGGAAGACATGGGAGCTGGATAACGGCGCTATTCGACTACGGGATTTTGTTGCCACGTACGAAACCGGCCACGATTCCGTCGGGTCATTCGATGCGCGTGAGTGACTTTTTTTTTTGCATTATAGAAGATGCCAAGTTTGATTTTGCCCTTAGATCTCGAGGTCTACGGAGATGGGAAGCGTGTGCGTGTGGACTATGATACCCGTAAGTGTTATTCTGCCACGCCCGAATCTATCCGGCGGTCGCTGAGGAGGCTCATGTGTAGCATACGTCAAGGTGAGTAGAGATGCCAATAGATCGCTTTCATAGAAACGGATGCATCACCAAGGGGTTGCCCATTACACTCACCATTGCGGAAAATGATGCTTCTGGCAACTATGTTGAGCGAGTGATCAGGCCAACCTACGAAGACTGCTGTACGTCATGGCTTACCCGCGGAGATGGGACCATCAACGGATCTAACGTGCACATAGATACCTTGCAATACCAAGCGCTCCACAAAGCTCTCATGGGTAATGGGCCCGTGAAGTGTACGCCGGAAGACGCGGCTCAGGAGTTGAGGACCATAGAGATGGTGATGGACGCGGTAACTCCGCCCTAATTCCTCAAGAACAAATTTTCGAATCCTGTGTCAGGAAGTGACAGGCGTCGACGATACAGTATTTGGCATGAATCAAAGGTTGGGGTATGGGGTAGAATTGCGAAAGCATGTTGTTACGGATGATGTGCAAGTGTGTGTTGAGATTTAAACATGGCATAGAGCTCGCAGAGATCAAGATAGACTATATTCTTGACATTCTTCGAAAGGCAGCATTGACATCTCGTCGCACAAGGAGGATAGGTGATTCTTAATGGTCGACTTCGAGCGGAGAAAACGGGCAACCAACTGCGAAACGAAAGGTTTGGCGAGGAAGGAAATTTTACAAAACGGAGGACAAACGATGCACAAACATCTGCATATCAAATTCGTGAGGTATTACTGTCTTGTGCTTTATCACCATAATACTGTCGGCTATATGTGGAGGGAGCATCGATAAACGTTTTGCTCGCAATGAAGCTAGAATATAGGATTTTTCCGATAAATTTCCGGTGGCGGTGAGCCGTCTTTCACTCTTTCAGGTCGTCCGAACGCCCATTCTCATCCAGAATCAGCACCCGGCCTATCTTGATGCCTAAATGCCAATTCCAGTCAATCTCTCACGTCAGTCAGTTTTTCCTTTATGGCCGCTGATGTCAAGTTGCTCTGCATCATGGAGCCCGCGCTGAGAGCAGCGTTTCTGGATTCGTCTTTGTGAGCTTCTGACTCCTTTGAGGCCGCAAGATGTCAATAAGGTACGCAGGCAATCTAGCTCCGTAGTCGCAATGGAGTAAAAGCTGCTTGACAGCTGAGAGAATCTAGGAAATAATAAGCATATGGTTGCGAAATTATGGGACCTGGGTATTGATCCTAGATGTGGGCTAGTCCGTGGCCGACGAGACAGCCAGATGCTTATCTCCACGCCGACGCAGTAAGAGATCGCCGGAAATGAGTCCGTCCATGCTCATCGCACTCTGCGCCTTCGATTTTTCCCTCCGGCGGACGCGTTTCATGGCCTTCTTGCTGCAAGGATATAAAGCCCAAATTGGGGCCGCGCCTGTGCCATTGGCCTATTTTTTCCGCGTTTCTGCGTTGTTCATATCCCTACAATGACATCCATGACTTCTATGGGTGCTATCAACAACAAGGCTCCTGGCACCATCGGCGCCTTCTTTGAATCGCTCTCTGGTTCGGGGGGCGCGCCATTGCCCCAGCGCTTCGCTGATCTGAAGAGAAAGCTTGTCCCAAACGAAGAGGCTGAACGTCAGCTTGTCGCTGGCTGGAAGCGCCTGCTTGACGAGCTCAAGGTCAACAACCCGAAATGGGCCGCCAAGGGCGTTTCCGTATATCTTTTTTTTTGACCGCTCGGATATTTGTTGTGCGCTGACTTCCATGTCAGAACATTCCAGAGATCGCCTTTGAGGACCTTGTCGAGGGACAATAATTCGGCAGCTGCTCGCAAGGTCTTGGAATGTGGCACGGTTGTCGTCAAGGGCGTTGTGGACACTGAACAAGCTTTGAAGTGGAAGGAAAGCATCCGCGAATACGTCAAGGAGAACCCAAGCACTAAAGGTATTTGGCCTCGATCTAGCAAAGTCTTTACATCAACGTTAACCTTGATGCCAGGTTTTCCGGAACACGATCCTCAGGTATACTATCAGAAGTTTGTTAAAGGACGGTATTCTGAAGTTCTATCAGGTGTTCGACTTGTTTTGGACACCCGCTCAGCTAGAAGCCCGCACTCATCCGTTCGTATTTTCGCTCGAATATCGTTATCATGACTCACGAATGTGGTACAGACGGATGATCCGGATCGTCACTAGGTTGAACGAACTCTGGAACGCTTCGCCTTCTTCAGCCATCTCGTTGAATACCCCTGTTTTGTATGCGGATCGCTGCCGTGAACGCCATCCTGGTGACACTTCCTTTGCACTGGGTCCGCATTCCGATTCGGGGACCATCGAACGCTGGGAGGACGAAGTTTACAGCTCTGTGTATCGTCAGATTGTCACGAAATGGGAAGATTGGGACCCGTGGAAAGTGGACGAGCGTGTCGAAGCCAATACGGACCTTTACGACTCTCCTGGCGGCTCCAGCGTCTTCCGAACTTTCCAGGTTTGTCCATCATCAGTCTACCCTCGAGTTTGGCTTACCGTCACCTGCCAGGGTTGGCTTTCGTTATCATACACTGGACCTGGTGAAGGTACTCTACGTATGTATCCTACAGCTCATCGACAGAACACAGGCGTCTCACTGCATATCGCACAGGCGTCCATCCTTCCATCAAACATGCCACCGCATACTTCTGGATGAGACCTTTCTTCACGTCCATCAAGCCTCGCACTGCATTCGAAACCAACGAGGAATATCTCAGCGCCGACAATTGGCGTTTGGATCTCGACAGCACGTCGTTTCCCGGCTCTCCTCCAGGCCGCGGTCAAGAGTTCTCCGACGAAACGCACCCACATTTAGAACTCGGCATCACTATGACCAGCGTTCCAAAGGTCGAACCCGGCGATTGCGTGTACTGGCATTGCGGTAAGCATGTTTTACTACTTTTCAGTCCCTCCAGCCTTTCTGACGTTGCCTCATTGCCGATAGATGGAATCCATGCTGTGGAATCAAAGCATGGGGGCAAAGGCGATTCCTCGGTCATGTACATCGGTGCGGCGCCTCTCACTAGATCGAACGTGGAGTACATCGCCAGGCAGAAGTTCGCGTTCATCCAAGGTGTTCCTCCTCCCGACTTCCCCGGTGGTGTGGGCGAAAGTGAGTTTGTTGGAAGGGCCAGAGAAGACATCCTCAAGACTTCTGTCGCGAAAGCTGGCATGGGCTTTGAAAAGTTTACTTTCTGGGACGGCACAACGGAAGGGTAAAGACGGTAATGCGGGATGCTAACGAAATCCTGGGATTTGCATGAAATATATGTAATGCAGTGGAAAACGAATTGTTGTCTGCGGTTGCATGCATGACGGCGTGAAAGTAGGGAAGTTCAATTGCGGGTAAAAAGGATTCGGATACGGGGAATCGAACCCCGAGCTGCCGCGTGAGAGGCGGCAATGTTAGCCGTTACACCATATCCGATGACGTCTTTCTATAGTAAATAATAGTACCAGCTCTGATGGGATGAATAGACGACTTTCAGTGTATTTTTGGTGCGTGGTTAGAAGAGAAGCACACCTTCGATTCAAAAAGATACGAAAGATCTTCCGGTACGGGGAATCGAACCCCGAGTTGCCGCGTGAAAGGCGGCAATGTTAGCCGTTACACCATACCGGAGCAGACGTGCTGAGCAATGTATATATCATCTCTGAATTGCGTGAAGAAAAAAAAAAAATCAACCACAAACTCGACCAGGTACCATCTCTGAGGAAAAGCTGCCTGTATGTTGATTGAGTGAACCTAGGAATGCAGGTCTATCACAACAGCATTAGCCATGGAAATGGGCACGTGTTAATATGTGGATGTGTTGTGGCTGTGCACGAAATTTTGAGTTCGCCTCGAGATACCAACAAAAAGAGGATCAAGTTTCATTTCAGACCCGCTAAAAAGTCGCTTGCCGAGGCCGGTTTCTGCACGTCAAAGGCTTTGAAAAACTAGGAAAATCATGGCGGAGCACGACTTGTCTAAAACGATCATTCCATACCTGGATCGCCATCTTGCTTTCCCTTTGCTGGCACATCTCGTCGAGACATCGCTTTTCCCCGTGGAGGACGTCCAGATCGCGCAATATGAGCTCGTCAAAGGGACGAATATGTTTGATTACGCTGTAGGCTTGTTTGAGCAGATATACCCAGACAAGGAGACCCCGCCTGGTGAGCCGTGATCGCATTCATGACTAGGATTGCATTCACTCAATCATGCTTCCCACCTGCAGAATTCGCAGAGAAGCGCCGAAAAGCCTTATCGACATGCGAGCAGCTTGAACAGGAGGCCCAAGCTGTGTTGGATGTCATCCAAAATCCCGACGTAGCACAAGCACTGCGACAGGACAAGAACCAAAATTTGCAGTATCTGAAGGACAACTACACCGTAAGTTCGCCTCCAGTATAGTATCATACTCGAATTTTCTAAAAGTCAAGGCACCGTTTCCCAGCTCACACTAGAACAAATCACCGCGCTATATAATTTTGGACAGTTCCAATACTCGTCCGGAAATTATAGCCTTGCTGCGGATTATTTGTACCACTTCCGCATCCTTTCCACGGATAACGACTTGAACACGTCGGCACACTGGGGCAAGCTCGCGTCGGACATTTTGACGGGGAGATGGGACGTGGCCTTGGAGGAGCTCAACACGCTGCGGGAGGCTATCGATTCCCGGTCGTCCGTCTCGCATCCAGGCGTTGGCGGCGCAGGCGGCGCAGCGAGCGCCCCCGAGCCTGCACTCGTGCAGCTCCATTCAAGAACATGGCTCGTGCACTGGTCGCTCTTCGTCTACTTCAACCACCCGCAAGGTCGGACGCTCCTCCTCGAGACGTTCCTCGCGCCGACGTACCTCAACACGATACAGACCGCGTGTCCGTGGATCCTGCGCTACCTCGCCACCGCGGCGATCCTCTCCCGCAAATCGATCTCCGCGTCCGCGACGAGCGCCGCAGCGCCGCAGTCGTCGCGCGTGCGCAATGCCATCCGCGAAATCGTAAAGGTCATCCAGATGGAGGAGTATCAGTTCCAGGACCCAGTGACGTCGTTCCTGAAAGAACTCTATGTAGAGTTCGACTTTGAGGCAGCGCAGAAAAACTTGACGATCGCGGAAAAGGTGGTAGAGAATGATTTCTTCTTGCAAGACTTTAAGGATGATTTCTTGGATAATGCGAGGTACTTGATCAGCGAAGCGTATTGCAGGATTCATCAGAGGATCGACATCGGGTATGTCCCCCTCCTATTTCGCTATTCTTCCTTGTTACTGACTTAATCGCTTTTCGATTCACTAGAGATCTCTCCGATCGCCTAAACTTGTCGCGCGACGAGGGTGAAAAGTGGATCGTCAACCTCATCCGCGAGACGCGCATGGGCGCAGATGCCAAAATCGACCTAGAAAAGGTGAATTCCTAAGTCTCATTCTAGCGCCTTGTTCTGCATTGCTGACACGGGATGGGTCCATCTACGCAGAACGTGATTCAGATCAACCGACCGCCTCTCCCGGTCTACCAGTCTGTTATCGAAAAAACAAGAGGGCTCGCTCTCCGCACGCAGGCGCTGGGAGCCGCCATCGCAAGAACCACGGCCGCATCGACGGCTGCCGTTGCAGAGGAGTCCCAAAATGCTGTCAATGGCGTGACAAAGAACGATAACCAAGCTCCTGCTCTTGCTGTCGCTTGATTGTACTGTATTTTTTCGGGGCAATGTATCATGATTCGATGTTTCTTCCTTCGTTTATGACATTCATTCGCTCAGCTAGACAGACTAGCCGAAGCGGACAGTACCCTAGATCGTGCTCTCGACAGGATATGTTACAACAGATCAGTCCGGCGCAAGAGAATACTGGTTCTACATCATGACTGATCGTCTCTTTCTGTATCAGGGTACAACTGCAATCGCCGTATCTCAGGTACAGGGGTAACGGAATGGGAAATGCGAAACACTCACTTTTCCAGGATTGAAGAGACCCAGAGGATCAACGGCGCGTTTGAGCGTCTTCATGAGCTCAACGGTGCCAATACCCAGCTCTTCAACCAAAAATTCCTTTTTCCCGATACCTACTCCATGCTCCCCGGTACCTATTTCGCAAATGATCCGTTAGTGCTAAGCCTATCACGTCCAAAGCTCCTTGCAAACTCACAAGTGCCATCAAGAGCAATTGCTCGCTTGACCATCCGGTGTACCGCATCATGAGCAAGGGCCTTTTCCTCGTCGGTGTTGAACAGTATCATGGCGTGGAAGTTCCCATCACCGACATGCCCAATGAATGGTGAAGTGAGGCCGACTTCGGCGAGGTCTTTCCTCGTCTCGTAAACGAGCTCGGGCAGATTCGAGACAGGAACACTGGCCGACGATCGATACACCAGGTTGAATATACTATAATTGAGTGCTCGGTGACTGCTTACCACACATCAGTACCCATGCTCGGCTCCCCTCCACCAATGTCAGGCCGGCAAACGGCGCGTTCTTTCGATCGGTCCACAAGTCAGCCGCTTCCTGATCATTACGGGCGAGCGAAAATGCTGTAGCGCCGTGCTTTTCTACGATCCTCTTGACGACGCGCGCGGTCTCCTGGAGCGACTCCTTCGACGAGCCT
Organism: Macrocybe gigantea; assembly: GCA_011319805.1. Lineage (NCBI taxonomy): Eukaryota > Fungi > Basidiomycota > Agaricomycetes > Agaricales > Callistosporiaceae > Macrocybe > Macrocybe gigantea. The sequence continues at coordinate 20,480 of SJRY01000193.1, forward strand.
TGAAATTTGAAAAACAGACTATCTTTCTCTGGCCACTTGCGCGCCGACACGCCGTGTATGTTCGTCGCTTTCATGAAGAGTTCGTCATCAACTCAACGCATTCTGAAAAGGACAAGATTGAGGTGAGATATCCGGCCTCCTTGTTTGAGCGACGTGACGTACGAATTCCAACTCCTTGATTTAGCACTTCTGTGACCGCTTCGGTGGCCTTGCGCACATCAGGAACTGCGCAACGGCCACCGTCGTCTTCAGAACGGGCGCAAGACGGATCGTCACTGAAACGAGGTTGAGATTGATGTTTCAACTAAAAAGGTTGATGAATGACCTTCTGTGACTATTCCCAGCGTCCCTTCCGCGCCAATGAAAAGTTTCGTCAGATCAAATCCGGCTGAGGACTTGCGTGCTCTCCTCCGGGTCTTGATGACTTCTCCGGAGGGAAGGACAACTGTCTGGACGATGCATGTGAGCGCCTGGATGATTCTGCACTAAAACCATGGCATACGGCGTTCAGGAACCACTCTCCTTTTGCGGTACCATACCTTACGGCATTTGCTGGAGCGTGAAGTTAGTTTTTAAGACCAAGTATAGAAATATGCGGAGTTTGGAGAGCACGTACTGCCGGAACAGCCGGTGCTGAGCATGCCTCCAATTGTTGCGCCTGGCGCGGGATCAATCTGCACGGTGCACGTTTACCATAGCTCGACGACTGGTACCACAATGCGTACAGGAAAGAATAGAGGAATCCCTGCATACGGAAATGCGCTAAGAGCGACACATTAAATCACGTTTGTACGTACCCTTGTCTTTCAATGTCTCATTAATATCCATCCACCTCGCTCCAGGCTGGCATACCAGATCCGAATCCGCCTCTATGGCCGGCTTTTAGGAAACGCCACATGTGAAACAACGATGTTCATACCATGGATTTCAAGAATCTTGTCCATTCGTGAGAGATCGACACAGATGCCTCCGACTTGATGCTACATAGAATTGTCGTCAGCCGATTGATATGCCAAATGATGCCATGCAAATTACCGCATGTGTGTGGCCCTCCAAGCTCGTTGCACCTGAATACGGGGTTACGGGCATACGGTACTTCCTGCTGATGTTCACAATTTTCACAACATCTTCAGTTGTGTTCGGATATACAACAATGTTGTATATCGATTCTGAAATGGACATGCGTTAGGGCTTGATGGTTCTTAGATGCCTGAATAATAACGCACCTTGTGATAGTCGAGTTGGAAAGGCCATGCACAGCTAGATCATCAGGATCGTCGGAAACGATATTGCCAGATGGAAAAGCAGCCTTAAGCTCCTCAATAGCATGCCTAAATTCATCAAGAGACCCGAATGAAGTGCCATATTGCTTGCTTGTGCTGTCAGGTGACAAAGGGTTGCCTGACGCATTCCACAATGTATCTCTTTCAGCGAACGCATAGCCAGCGCATGCGCTTGCGCTGGATGCAATTAACAAGGAGGTGAGCCGGACTTGTGAGGAGCCCCTCTTCCTGATCCTTGCCGTGCTCCGCCTTCTCCACTTCTATGTCCGCCACTATTGCCCTTCCGACCAGTTGCCGGATTGGACGTGGGGCTAGCACCGGGTCTGACCTGCTTAATGATTGCGAGAAAAGACGTTGCGGACAATACACGTT
>SJRY01000194.1:0-66940 GCA_011319805.1 Macrocybe gigantea
GTACCTCTTCTCGATCGTTGCAACTGCGATGTGAGCATTTAAATATAACACAACGAGAAGAATGTTAATTCACATTTCATTAGTGTCATTCCGATTTCGGTGGCTGGAGCCCATAAATTCTATGAGACATTGCTGAATTTTCTCAGTCTCATCGGCTATTGGCGAGCGCCTTTGGTGCCATCATCATTGTAGAGCATCTATTGTTCCGCGCAACGACGCGTCCACATACCCCCTGAGATATGGAACATCCCTCGTCGATTGCCATCTGGCATCCCCGCTGTCCTGGCAGGCGTTTTGTCGTTCGGTTTGGTCGTCCCGTGCATGGATCAGGTATGGTTCACAGGTCCGATTGCAAAGTCGACGGGTGATATCGGTTTCGAAATGGCTTTTGTTGTCAGCGGAATCTTGTATATCCCATTTAGAGCCCTAGAGATGCGGATACGCAAGTCGCTCTAATGCCTATATCACGTTTTGTCTCTATTTCCGTGCAGAAATTTTGATACAGGCTGTTCCCGCGCCACTGAATCGAAGCGTAATATTGTGACCGCTGCGTCATGGGAGCAAAGGCCAAGATTGTAAGTGCACAGATTTATTACTCTCTATCGAAGGACTCAAAGTAGCCCCCGCAATGTAGCCCCTGATTTGCTCGCTGCAAAAGAAACCTAAAGTTCGCGACTACCATGAAGTACCTGCCTCACATCAAGCCTGAACCTCACTGTTATCTATGTCATGCCAGAACTTTATCCAGCTTTATACCGACGAAGCTCCGTGACAGATCAACACCATTATTCGCCCATGTGCCCCAATAGAGACCGTGGAAATGGCATGTCGACCTTCTTTAGACTCGAAGTTTAACGTCTTGTTCGATTCCATCATGTCAGGGAAGATAGACAGCGATATCGAGAAGGTCAATGACGAACTTGAGCCAAGCGACAAGACAGCGTTGGAAGAAGCGAACACAGAAAGGCATCTATTGGTGAAGCGACTTATCTCCTGGGGCGTAGAAGCAAGAGGTTCGATGCCCCTTCTTGTTCTTAGATGCTATTCCAGCAATTAATATCTCAACGCAGGCATACAACCAGTTTCAATTGAGGATCGTACGGATAGTCAATTCCGAAAGATATTCTTCATCTGGTTTTCATGCAACATGAATCTCCTCACGTTAGTGGTTGATCTCTCAGACGCCTCCTTAACTCAGCACATCTGTCGCAGAATCGCTCCTGGGACGCTGGGCCCGACGTCTTTCGGCCTTAACCTGCGGGACACATGCCTGATAATCCTGTTCGTCAATCTACTTTGCTGTGCGCTCCCTGCTTATCTGTACGTCCGCATCATCGTTAAAAGATAGTCATGAGATAAGAAGCTTGTCCCTGTAGATCCACGTGGGGTCCAAAGACCGGAATGCGGCAGATGATAGTCTCCAGGTACTCTTTTGGGTAGGTTTTATCCCACCCGCTTCGCTTGAACGACCTCATTTCCGCAATAGATATTATGGGGTCATCATCCCTTGTCTCTTCAATCTAATTGTGCTGTTCGGTTTTTCTATCCTGAATGCTATCATCGGAGGTCAAGCGTTGTCGAGTGTCTCCGATCGGAATTTAAGCTATTCGTGCGCGTCTTTCTTTTTTTAAAAAAGTGCATGAAGATGTCGCTCAATGGGACGTAGGATAGGCATAGTGATTATCATCGTGGTGTCGCTGCTGGTGCGTGCGTCTATTTTCATAAATAACTACGCGACGTGACGGAACCCGTCAGACCTCTTTCTGTGGCTATTCCGTGGTAAATTGGTTCGTCCCGATCTGGCACAAAGTTATAGAATGCGCGATCCAAATGACACATTCCGCTAGGTATGAAAAGGTGGCCTGGATACCTGTTCTCTTTGCATTCGTCATCGAAGCGGGAGTAGCGGGCCGACATTTAAGGATCCTTCCTATGGAATCGTCCGCTACGGCAAAAGACGTATTCACTTTCATCTCCACTCTCGCCGGATTCATCTTGACGTTCGCATCGTTGAGTTCGGATTTCGCCACGTATTTTAGGCCGGACGTTTCCAGGTATGGCGTTCCACTTATGATCCAGAGTTTTCGCTGATTCCCCGACAAGTCGCAGGATATTCTTATACTCTTATGCCGGCTTCTTGATTCCAATGGCAAGTTTCTAGTAAATGGAATGGAATTGCACTCCTAAACGTCCCACAGGTATCGTTAGAATGCCTCGGCGCTGCGCTGGCGGCGGCGGTCTCTTCGAACCCGGAGTGGGAGGAGGGCTTCTCGGGCGGCAACGTCGGTGGTCTGCTCGAGGCGACGCTTCATCCGGTGAAAGGGTTCGGCAAGTTCTTGACGGTGCTCATCAGCTTTTCCGCCACGGGCAACCTCGTCGCCAACTTTTACTCTATAACACTGAGCCTCCAAGTCTTCATCCCCTTCCTCGTCGTGGTGCCCCGCTACCTATTCTCCATCGTCGCCACGGCCATGTAAGCCTTCCTTCCTCATTCTCACCAAAACGCAAAAAAAAAAAAGAAAAACAGCAACTTGTCTCGAAGCCTCAGCTCGCGCTCATTTTTTTTTCTTTTTCAGCGTGATTCCTATCTCGATCGTCGGGGCTCATCGGTTTTACGAGACGCTTTTGAACTTCCTGAGTTTCGTCAGCTACTGGGCTGGCGCGTTCGCCGCCATAATTTTGGTGGAGCATCTCGTCTTCAGACGCGGGGACTTTGCGACGTATCGTTTGGAAATCTGGAACGTCCCTCGTCGCTTGCCGTCGGGTGTCCCTGCCGTCGTGGCTGGTTTGTCTTCCTTTGGGCTCGTCGTTCCGTGCATGAACACGGCGTGGTACACGGGGCCGATCGCGGAAACGACTGGAGATATTGGGTTCGAGGTGGCGTTTGCCGTTGGCGGTTTGCTTTATCTGCCGTTGAGGGCTCTGGAAATCAGGTTGAGAAAGTCTCTGTAACGACTGGATGCGCGGTATATTCTGATGTCTAAATTACAATGATCGGCTCGCGATATCCCCCATTATATATGCTACAAAGAGAGCCCAGATAATAACGAAATAAATTAATGCGACGAGCGTCTTCTTCTTTTCCGCATCCTCTGGTGGCCAACGGGTTGCTGGCACCTGCTGGCCTGCACGCAATCTCTCCACGCTGCATACATGAGAACGACAAACGACTGGCCCTCTGGACTTCCCGAGGTCCAAGGTGCGGTATCCTTCCACGCCAGAGGGTTCACCGCGGGAGTGACGACGCCGACGTCGTGACATGGGGATTTCCATCGCTGTCGGTTCCGGCCAAAACGTCCCTGATCCCGTCCGCCCAGCTAACATACTTGTCTCCGATCTGCGGCTGCAGCAGCGAGACTCTGTATGCCACGGCGGCAAGAAGCGCGCTGCCAGACGTCTCGCCAAAGCCGAGCCCGTTCGGGTCCGCGCTGTCGTAGTAATTCCGCAACAAGCCCTCGTCCGTGGACGTCGCGATGGCGCCGTCGAGGATCTCGAGGATCCAGCTGAGGAGGTCGGACACGGCGCCGGCCTGCCAGGGCTTGTTTCGCGCGACCGGCGCTTTCATGACCGTCGCCAAGACGCGGGTCATGCCCGCCGCGGCCCATCCGTTCCCCGTCGACCACAGACCTTTGTCTTGGCTCTGGGGACCGACGATGTGCATCCACGGACCTTTTCCGGAACGCAGCACTTGGCGGTACAGCCCGCACTGCCTGACGGTTTCTTGCAGCAGGGACTCGTCGTCCTGGTCGGCGGCGTAGTACGCGAGGAACGGAGGAGCCATGTACATAAAGTCGGCCCTGTGCACGCGTGAGAGAGAGACAGGGAGAAACGCGTCAGTGATGAGTCGATGGAGAGAACGGGGCAGCTCTCACCAGAGCTCTGCAACGTTCGCGCGCTGGGATATGGCATCGTTCGAAAACCGCGGTGCGCCGTTGATCAAATAGTCCACCGTCGCTTTCGCCGCGTCGGCATAGCGAGAGTCCGTCTTGCCCAGCATGACGGCGGCAACGCCGAGACTCGCTGGGTCACCCACGGCGCCGCTGCCCTCTCCCAGCCTCTTTCCATTGCCCAGGTCGATGTTGTCCGCCGCATAGGACAGCGACCTGACGTCGCTCGTTCCCGCGGTCGGGACGGGGAACGGCGTCGGCCCAAAGACGGACAGCGCAGGGTTGTACAGCTCCAACAAAGCCTCTGCGGCGGTGCCGTATTCCCATGAATGCGAAGGTAACCTTTGCGCGAGCGCAGCGACCTGCTCGATCGGGAAGCCTGGCGAGATGGGAAAAGGTCGAAAAATCGCCAGAGAGGCTGAAAGCAGGCCAAGCGTGATGTTCGACATTTCTACCATGAACGGGCAACGGTAGGAAGACTCGATAGTGCGTAAGGACCGAGGACGAAACGAGTGTTTTTGTTCGCTCGTTTAAAGGGGGTATAGGAGGGAAGAATGGCTTGCAGAGGGGAGAGTGGTCTAGGCAAAGGAGTTAAATAGGTCGCGTAGGACCATGCTCTTAGTTTTCGCCCCAGCCGATCACCAGATAAATCAATCGATCAAACAACATTGGATTGAGGAGGGAAACATTTTCGATTGTGAAACGGTCAGAACGGAAGTGTGGGTGATAGGGGATGTTGACCTGAATAAGGGAAAAAAAAGCGCGTTTCATCGCGAGAGGCAATTTATCTGACGGCGATTTCTTTTTTTTCTTCTAGACTCTCGATGCTCTAACGTTTTAAAGAGACGCGTCAAAGCCTATTCAAAGTAGTATCCAAAGATGCCTTACCATAACTTGACTCGAAAGCCAGTCGGAGTGGCTGTGTTCGATGCCTGTTAACATCATAAACTTGTTTTCACACGTTCGAGACCATGACGACCAACGGCGGAACGCGTGTCAGAAAATACATATATCGCATACGATTGATGCGTTGATCGAATAGAAGAGAGTCGTTCTCTCTAGTGCTCGGTTGAAAACCTAGATATTTTTGGCATACAACAGTGGGACTCAATGTATTCGAGTCTATGTGAAAAATGTGAAAATTTACCGCGTGATCTCCATCTTCCCCCAAGATAACCGTGCCATCTGGACATCTTGATGATTGAACATGGGCATATATTGCTGAAATTGGATGCATCTTCTGTTATCAGCTATTTCTCGCATCCCTGCTATGTTTTTTAGATTTTCAGACGAAGCGAACTCGGATTTTCTAGGAATTACTTGATTACGTAACAGAGTTTTCAGGGTGAAAAACACCTCACGTGGAGGGCTGAAGCACGCTGACGCATTGCAGTTCCGTGCGGAACGGCGTCCGAACCCGGTGCATGATGCCATACACCCGCACTATCAGCGTTAATTGCCGTCGCCTCCAGAGTTACTGGTATCAGAACCAGTCCATTAATTACCAATAATACAAGTACCGAGAGACGAGGAAAGGCGGTATCGAAGACAGATATCTACAAAGCTCTTTTTTCTTCTCTTTCTTTTCGTCGGCCTGAGATGTCTATGATGCATGAAGTCTAGCCTGAAAGCAAACTTGTAAAGCAGAAAAAAGAGTGAAAAGAGCGATATCCAAACCACAAAGAGCGGATATCAGGAGAAAACAGGCCCAAGATATGACGTGGTATGTTATGCATCGAGAATAAGACAAGAGATGGTGCAGCAGATCGTTGGGGGGCGTTATTGCCTCGTCGGCTTTCCGCCGATGAAGATCCAAGAGAGTGTGATGAGGACGCGGAAACCGACACCGACGCCGAGCGCGCTCGCCGCACCGGCTTTGCCGAGGATCGCTCTGCCGATAAATGCGCCGAGGAAAAGAGCGATGGCGGCTATGAGCCTGTGGTCGCGCGTGGTGACTCTTTGGCGCAGCTTGAAGAGCCTCGGGTCCGACATGAGCTCGACCCACACCGTCGTCAGCACGACTGCACGCGTAAGTCAAGGATCGAACGGTGGTCAGCAACGGACGACTGCTTGGTCCGAACAGGGGGGAAAAAAGACTCAACTGGTGGTCCCAAACTGCGTGTTCAGCCTCTTGCCCAAGATCCCTTGCACGCCCAAGCTGGCGCTCATGAACGCGAGCGCGACGAAGGTGAGCGCGTTCGTCCAAGCCGGGTCGCCGCGGTCGCTCGCGATGCTCGGCTGCCCGCTCTTCCAGAGCGCGACCGCTGCTGCCATCGTGAGCAGCGCTTGGAGGAACGTGCCTGCGATCAGCCAGATGCGCTTCATTGGCCCGACGTGGTCCCCCACGCGCCCGACGAACGCGCCAGCTTGGAAGGAGAGGAGGGAGCAGAGCGCTTGTTGGTCTGGTTTGTGGAAGGTCGTGTCTCGGAATCCTATGGGCCCTTCGAAGAGCCGCCCGAGGGCTAGAGCCAGCTGAGAAGCAGTGTGTGATGATCAGGTTCGAGAGGCGGAGGAGGTGGGGAGGGGCGTACCTGGGCAAAGTTGCCAGTCTGAAACCCGCACCATACGAATATAGCAGAGAATGAAATCGCATCGCTACACAGCGTTTAAGCGACGCACGAACGACGAGAGCGAGTTCATGCTCACATGTACCCGGTCATGAAACAGTAAGCGGCCAGCGGCGCCGTCGACTGAGCGGGATCGACGTCGGACATGAGATACGTCCACAACGACGTCCGCTGCGACAACGACACCGCCGCCTTTTCCTGTACGCCTCTCTCCTCGTCTCCGGCGGAACCGCTCCCGGCAGCGCTCATGTCGAAAGCCTTGTCAGCGGTCGCGGTGGTGGTGGATGCATGTGACTGAGCTGGGCTGTGTTTGGACCCCGGCGCAAGCGCGGCTGCTGCTGCTCCCTGTTCCGCCTCGTCCGCTGTCTGGCTTCGGTTCGTCTCTGCCGCCGCCATGAATGGCCTCTTTTTTTTTTTTCTGCGTTCTTGTGTAGTCCGTGCGACAGATGGACAAGGGGTTTCAATAGTGAGGAGTGAACGAAAGGAACAAAGCGGACTATGTTCTCAGGCAGAGCTCGAGATTCACAGATTCGCGGGCGGACGAAGGAGTGGAGCGAGAAAACTTTTTTTTTCCCTTATGTACATCGCTAGGGCACACTGACTCGCGCAATCGTTGATCCTTTTTTGACAATCCAATCAACGATCAGCGCTCTGAATGGAGGTCTTGGCGAAGCCAAAAAAAAAATGTCTTGGGTTGGTCCGGGAGAGCATGCCGGGTTGGGGAATTCGGACCTCCGTCTGTGCCATGTTCACACCCACGCTGTTTTTTTTCTTGGGGTGTTCTAACGCCGAATGTGATCTTTTCCAAGAGGATTCGGACGCTCATTGGCTTTCCGACACGCACAGCGGGGGCTTCATGATCCGAGCCTTGGTCCTGCCCAGCCGACTTGGGGTCGTCTTATAAACCGACCAAGTGCTTTTTTGCTTTCTTGTCGTTGCACGATGTTCGGTTAACATCATTCTAGGAGATTACGTCGCCAAGCTGCGTTGTATGCGTCATTTTTGCGGAGCTAACGAGACGCTTGGGCGGAGGTATGACTTCAATGCTTGGCTTATCTGCTTTTGCTTGGAGTTCGGGCGATCCTTGTCTTGCTTGTCGTACTCAGGTCCTGGCTTGCGGGTTCTTGGCTGCCCTCATCTTGACCTTCGTTTTCGGCCAGAGGAAGGGCTTTCGCTTCGGTGGTCTGGGTGGGGCTTCATAGGCCACTGTCAGCTTTAGGAGGTTTTTCATACGGTTCTTTGGAGAGCCGCATTTCAGCCAACAGGGCGTGGGCGTAATTCAGTCTACGGGGTTGATTGTCTGGTTCGCCTGTCACTGAGACACAGGTGACTACGTCGAATCTTTGCCGGTCTTCTTGGCATGTTCTAAAGTCAGTGAGGTTTGTTCGGGCAGTGATAGCTGATAGGTTCGACTATGTTCACGCTGTGCATAGGCCGCCTGGACACTGAATGACGTCTCAGTACCCGGTCCTCACTCTTCTGGCGGTTATCAGTCCCGGTATATGCAGGGATTGCGCAAAAGGTCCGATGAATCGATGGATTTAAATATTTCTGAACACGTCGCAAGTGCTGGATTGACTGGCCATCAACGATTTCCTCGACGTTCGTGTTTCATACTTTCCAGCTGAATCTGCCAGAGCGGAGGGCGCGTTTATACGAAGCAGCTCAATTGTCTCTGACGGCTCAGGATGTGATCCATGGAATTACGGCAGGTTGAGATTTGACAAGCAGGTGATCGACATAGAATTCGAGCTGTTAAGACGTCCACACACTACCGTTTGCAATCCATGGACAGTTGACAGGAACTTGCTTACAAGGAAGAACAGATATGGAGCCGAGAGAGTTCAGAGAACTGTGGCTTCGGCATTGCGGATATAGTTCAAATGCTGGAGATCCTCAGACTTTCTTCTTCCATCCTATGGCCGTAATTGAATAATTTCATCTTCACGGAAAAGTAGGTCGCTCTTCGGTAAGCCCAAAAGCGATAATTAGTGAAAAAACCTTCACCGCCAGACCATAAAAATCCAATGCACCGCCATGAGCGAGTGCGAGTGAAATAGCGATGCAGATCCAATAGAATTTGAGATGGCAATAGCAATGGATTAGCGAGCCCTAAGTTGCGCTTCCACGCACTCCGGGGTGCGCGTGTGGGTTGGACCATCGTGGACCTACATTGTTTACATAACACGCGTATTTGCATGTGACCGCGGTGCTGCTTTCCTCTTCTAGTTCAACGTTTAACTTGCTCCGTTCCATTGTTCATCGCTCTCATCTGTGGCCTCCAACCACTTATCCCGATATAAGAAACCATGCCCAGCATGCTTTATCATTCCATTGGCTCAGTCAGCACGACTGCCACTATCTCAACGCGTCCTAAGAAACGTCGTCGGCTGTTTGTGGCAGCAACTTCAGAATCGCAACCAGACATCAGAATGGGCTCGACATCGCGTTCAGAGGTACCTATCGCGTTGGGCACGAACCACCCTTTGACGAGGCCGACAACTCCTCCTGCACTGCCCGTCAATCGTGTGTTGGAATCCATGAAGCTGACGCCCTCATCGCACAAAGCAAGCAGCGGCAGCGACTTCGCAAGCGGCGCGCCCATCAGCACGGTATCCCACGATGATATCATCGCATTTGACGACGAATTCCGAGGTTACCACAGATGTCGGACTGACCTCACCATTGATGACTTTCTGGCCGAATACGTTCTTTGCCAAGATGACCTCCTTGAGCCTCCTCCCGTTGACATAATGGACCTTTTCGTTGCCCTAACTCAACCTGCATCCGAAGATGCCATGTATGACCCATTGGTGAGTTCAAACATATTTTTAAGCCATCGTTATTCCGATTCTGAATTTCATTTATGCCAGGTTTCCGGAATGAGGAAACTCGTCGAGGCATTCCCTCCTGAATACCAACTTCACTTTGAGAAGACGGACGGAACGCGCTTCGTACCTGCTGTCAACTCATTCCATGTCACGTTTCCCGACGTATGCAGTGCGTTTCCTGGTGCTAGCGACAACCCGATCTGTGCGTGGGATCAGGTGGCGATTGTCTGCGAGGTAAAATGCAAACAATCGCAGGACCCTATTGATAAAGAGGGAAATTGCAAGTCGGCTTTCGAGCATCAAAGAACCCGTGTACAATTACTGAAAAACGCTCTCAACATGCTGAAGCAACATAAAAGCTGTTTCGTCTTCGTCATAGGGATCTATGGCCCGACGTTTCGCATTTTTCGTTTTGACCGATCCGGTGTCGTATCTTCGGTCCCGGTCAATTACGTGTCCTCACCGCAGACACTGTACCAATTTCTCTGGCGGCTTGTCCACCCTCGGAAAGCCATATTTGGGACCGTCTCTGGGTGGGATCCCACAATCGAACGAGTGACGGATGAAGATTTCGAGAGGATGTTCGGATTGCTGTTGAAATTCACGCCAGAGCTGGAAAGCCAACGGGAAGATATTAGGAAGCAAGCTTTCTGGATGATAGCTTGTGCAATGCGGAAGGAATCTTCAAACACATCCAGCATTGGAGGTGCGTCACTTTTCTTATTAGGCTGATTGGTCCTACTTATTATCTCCTCATGCGTAGTGTATAATGGTGAAAGCGTTGTTATTCCTTCAGGTCATCGCCTGGCCAAAGTTCCATGTATGTTCATTCCTCTCCGATGCCTGTTTTTCTTCTTGATCAGGTCTTTTCTAGTCGCACGCGATCCCAATCAAGGGATAATCGTCAAGTGCTTCGCGTTCGAAACTCTATTTAGCTCCAATGGGCTCTTCAGTCGCGCGTCGGCTGTCTACAAAGTCATCATAGATCACGACGAGTTCCGCAAACAGATCTATGTCTTGAAGGATTCTTGGCAAGAACGGACTCGCGTCGATGAAGGTTATTATTACGAACGAATTGAGAAGCATTTACAAGACCCTCGGATTCAAAAAAAGATCCAAGACGAGCTTGGCGATTTACTTCCGGAGTCCCACGTGTCTGGATTAACTGACTATGTTGGAACATACAATCTTTCCTTGTACGATGGTGATGGGGAGAAATACGGCCTCGTTACAAGGGCTGGCCGACTTAAACTGGTAGCCGGCAAGACATGCGATCCTTCAGACTTTGACCGCGACCGTATCAGGACATTGACTGGCTGCGTTGGCCAAAACCTGACGACTTTCGAATGTACGAAACAGTTAGTTACTGCTTTGCGTGATGTCGTGATTGGTGAGTGCCACCTGCATCATTTATCTCAACAAACTTTTACACCTATTATAGGCCTGGCTATCGCTTCTTATTGTGGAGTAATCCATCGCGATGTTAGTGTGGGCAATGTTCTGCTGCACCAGTACAAGCCAGGTGGCTTTTTGCATGACTTCGACTATAGTTCCGTATGCATTTCTATTGCGGACCCAAATCCCGAGCTGTTCAAGGAACATATAGACCGAGAGCTGAAGGATAAAACAGTGCGTCACTTGCCCTCCCATATAGATATATCTTATGCCCTCTCAGGGAACTTGGCCCTTCATGGCGATCGGCATCTTAAACAAAGGAAAAGAGAGTCACTGTCTCCGACATGACCTGGAATCTGTCTACTGGGTCTTGATATGGTGCCTTCTCCGCCATGCGAACCACGCTCACGAGGAAGGCAAACATGCTGCCAAGTGGCTATTTGATGATGCACTCCCTGAACATCGTCGAGGGGTCAAGGTGGCGTGGATTGTCACTGAAACCTTGCCGATTCCAGGGAACGCCGCTCTCACTGATTTATTGGAAGATCTTCGAATTTTGGTCGAATCCAACCTAAAGGCGCCAAAAAGCAATAAGCTGGCAATGGAGCTCACTCCGCGGAAGATGTTGGAAGCTATGAACAAAGCTTTGTCCCGGACTGACTTGGATTGGCCCAGCGACGATGCGAGCATACCATACGAAACTCCACTTAGCATGACGGCACAGGCGCAGAAGGCAATTCAACAGGAAAATCGCGAGAATCGGCGCACATCAAAGGCCCTGCGGTCTGCTCCGCAGCTTGGGGCTGGCTCGCGCAATCCTGGCAGGCGATCTAAACTCGCGCTGTCTGAGCGAGACGAGCGCAGTCCTGGTACTCCCTCCCTCCCTACCCCACCTCCAAATTTCTCGTCTAACAAACGGAAACGACCAACGCATCCTCGTTCCTCCAACAAAACAGGGCGCACATTCAACTCCTCTCCGCTCAGTATGCATGAAGAGGCTGAAGGAGAAATTGAATGAGGGCAAACTCTTTAACTCATTAGTATAAACTGTTGTATATCCCGTTTCCAGTGACAAGTCACGGACATGCGGCATGATGCATGTGCTATAAAAATAGTATATTGTCAACCTGAAGAGGGGGTTGGCATAGGGCAATGACAAATTCCAGAGTTGGCATGGTTCATAAGGCATCTTTACTTGATATTATGCGATCCTCCATTTTGCATGATTGTTACGATTTCAAGGCCAAACGTTATCTTGACGACGGACACGTGACACACCAACCACATGATAAACACATGACACAAGACGTAATGCGAGACTCCCAAATAGCCCTGTAACAATGACACATCAGCATTCACCAGGGTACAGGGTTACAGCGCAGTACCTGAAGGATATTGAGAGGAGTGCAGTTGATCCTGACTCATATGACCTAGAGTTAAGAGTGTTCACAGCATGAGGATAGCATGTGATATGAAATATAGCAATATATAAATATGTAGAATTTGTATGATAGAACCCAGCTTTGAGCTGGCTAATAACTAGCATCCTTCTCCCTGCCTCTTACTCTTCAAAAGACTGAGTGACTTGTGCACAGTTTTGGGTTTTGCATAGCAATGATCCCCACATGCTTGACATAATTTTGTTATGATTTCAGGACTAATCGTTATCTTGACGATGGGCACATGACTCAAGAACCACATGACGAACACATGACAGAAACCATGATGCAACAAACAAGACAAATGTAATGGCTCAAGGAAACCCTATGACAATGATGCATCAGCACTGACTAGGGTATAGGGTTATTACACAGTACTTGCAGGACAACACGTGGAGTGTAGTCAAATTCATACTCATGCAGACAAGGGTTGAGGGTTTCACATAACATGAGGACAGTATACTCATGGTCCATGCTTGGTAGTCATAACGCATAAATACCTGAATTGTACCTAGTAGAACCCAGCTTCGAGCTGGCTAATCAATAGCATTCTCTTCCCCACCTCTCACCCTTGAGTTAGTTAGAGTGACTTGCACGCAGATATAGTTTTGCATAGCAAATTTCTCTTCTATCCTGTAGGATTTAGTATTATCCAGAAAAAAAGAGCATAGCCATGACATAGTGCTAGCAAAATAGAAGCTAAATATGTATATTACCCTTTGGGGGGAAAACAACTGGCAGTGAGAAACACTCATGGTTGTCTTGTTTGAATTGTGAGCGACTCAGAGAGGGAGTTCAGAGAAGCAAGGCTTTAGCATTGCAGATATTGTTGGATACAGGCAGGGACTGAAGGGGTGCGTGGATGTGGGAATCTAAATGTATAGCCTCAGTGTGTCTGGTAGGACCACTGAGGTGGGTGACCAGAAGCGAGCAAAAATTTCTAGCCTGCTTACATAATGTATTGAGGTGGGAGCTCGACTTGACCTCCAACACTCCTCCTCAAGTCAACAACCATGTGTTAGGCACTGACACCTATCAAAGCTTGATGTTTTTCAAATTTCAGTCACATGAGGGCTTTCGTCATTGAGTTGGCAACCATATTGGCCATTGGGCAGTACTTGAGGCTTGCAGCACCCATTTTGACAGTTTGGCAGATGAAATGGAAATGGACATTAATATGCTTTATTTGTCTATGAAATTTGGCATCCTTTGATAGCATAATCATGCCTTTGTTGTTACAGAAGAAAGTCATTGGCTTTTGGAAAGGAAAAATGAAGGAAATTTCAGTAAGTAATTTTTGAATCCAAATCAATTCTTTTGATGCATGGGTGAGTGCCATGTATTCTGACTCCATGCTCAACATGGTTATTATAGGTTGCTTTTTGCTGCTCCATAACATGATGCTGTCTCTGATGAAGAAGATGTAACCAGAAATTGAGTAGTGGTGGAGCTGGGAAGTGTTAGGCTAGATGAATCTCAGAAGGACTTGGGCAGACTAAGTGCGAGAGTGGTCTTGAGATGATGGCAAAAGGAATATTAAGCCTAGTGCTACTGGTAAATCTGGGAGCCTTTATATACATTACAGTACTTGAGCACAGACCATGGGCTGCGCAATGCTGTGGACTGTGGATGAGTAAGACTGGAAGGAGATGACTCAGGATGACTAGGGAAGTGAGATGACTTGATGGCTGTGCACTGCACAGCGTGATGGGGAAGATAAGGGATGTGGTGTTACGGATGCCGCCCAAAGGACTATTCATTTTCTTATCTTATCTTTCCCACATCCCTTATCTTCCCCATCATGCTGCGCAGCGCGCAGCCATCAAGTCATCCCACTTTCCTAGTCATCCTGAGTCATCTCCTTCCAGTCTTACTCATCCGCAGTCCACAGCATTGCGCAGCCCATGGTCTGTGCTCGAGTACTGTAATGTATATAAGGACTCCCAGATGTACCAGTAGTGCTAGGCTTAATATTCCTTTTGCCATCATCTCAAGACCACTCTCGCACTTAGTCTGCCCGAGTCCTTCTGAGATTCATCTAGCCTAACAAGATATTAAGCCTCGTCGAGACTCGCTCAGACTCACACACACACCACGTCACGCTTTATCAAAGACTTGATCAACATTCAACGACAAGCAGTCGCCGACCCAGCGAGCACTAGCACGAGCGACGAGAGCACTTGGCTCAGAGAAGTAGACCAGGCATTGCAGTCCACGCCATTCGCAGAGACAGTCCACGCCACCCGCAGAGACACTAGCAATCCAAACAAACGAAAGAGAGAGCGCACGCCTACACCAAGTAGCGACGACGAAGAGCAGGCATTTCTGAGAGAGTTTGCCTTCACCACCACAGATGAGCCCACTGAGATCCTCAGCGAAGGAGCAGCACAACTCATTGCAGAACTCTTCCTAGAAGGAGAATATGGGATAAGCCCAGAAGAGCTGTAGTCAGACCAGAATCTTCTTGCTGAAGAAGAGGACGAACCCATCTGCAAGAAAACGAGAGAAGAACGAACACAAGCCCGAGACTTTAGGCAACAACAGATCGAGAACTATAATCGCTGAACACAGGAGGAAGACATACTGATACAGAGAGGGCACAACGCACAGAGCGTACAACAGAACCAACGAGAATGACACCAGAGTCAAGGACACACAGGAACGAAACCGCTGAACCCCTTCAGAGGACCAATCCGCCGAAGCACTGTATAAGGAAAGAATCGCACCACCATGGCGAAAGTAAGCAACAGTGACTGGGACGAATACTATCAGTGGAGGGAGCGAAAAGGATTACCAAAGACAAACGGACCGACCGCCGCAGAGTGGGCTGATTTTGAACAAGCTTGTAGAATCGCAGGAGTCGACCTAGACTACTGGAAAGAACAGAGAGAGGAGCAAAGACAGAAACAGCTCCAAGAACAGCAAGCCCAAGTACAAGCACAGCAGACCCAAGAACAACAGATCCAGGAACAGGAAAGCCAAGACCAAGAGAACGACGAAGAAACTCCCCAAAGGATGACGACAGAATACAAGGGAATCATCGCCGACCCGAAATCCTTTACAGGAGATCAAACATCCTTCGATATTTGGTGGAGGAAGATGAAACTTTACATAACCGCACATGGAGACCTCATGGACACACAGAAGATTGGAGCGGTCCTGTCTAGAATGACTGACGGACCCGGAGCCCACTGGGCGTCAAAGAAGATTGACACCACTACCAACCAAAGCACATGGGCCGACTTCATAACCAAGATAGAGACATGATTCAGCAACGTCATGTCGCCATCACAAGCAGGAAGCAAACTATTCAATATCAGACAAGGAAACCGACCCATCGACGAATTTCTGGATGAATTCGTAGACCTCGCAGGGAAAGCAGGAATGACAGGAACAGCCCCTCGTTTCCTACTTGAGAAGAGCTTAAACCGAAGAACAGCAGAAGCCGTACACTCGATCTCCACACTTCCAACAGATGGAGATGAATATATCAAGACAGTTCGAGCGATTGGACGAAACATCGATGAACACAGAAATGTGATGAGAGGAGAATTCACAAGCAATCAGCGCAAGGCCGGAAATCCAAGCCGAGGAGCAGGACAGGCCATGGAAGTCGACAAAGTATGAAGCAACAACTGCTTCAACTGCAATAAACTAGGACACCTCTCACGAAACTGCCCGGAACCACGAAAAGGAGCAGCAAATGTCACATGTTTCAACTGTGGCTTAAAGGAACACTATGCATGAAACTGCAAGAAGAAGAAGAAAGGAAAATCCTGGGTCAGAGAAGTGAAAGAAGAAGAAGGAGAGGATGAAGAAGACAAGGATGAAGAAAGCTCCGACAAAGAGAGTTTTGCCGAAGGGTCCGACTAGGAGGTGCTAAATCGCGACCCATACAACTGAAACAGACTCGCTTCAATACCGGATGTAGATCATCCCATACTCTGAAATACACCATTCCTGCCAAGTGATCTGAAGCACCAAGGAAAACCATCCAAGGGGACAAACCACCAAAGAGGAAAGAACTTGCAGTACCAGCAAGGATACGAACGTGAAAAGGAATCACAACGATAACACCAGAAGTCGATAGTGGAGCAGATAGGACTTGCATCAACACCGCGATAGTAGCGAAAACAGGACTGAAGACATGACGAATCAAGAAGATTCCCATCATAAATGCAGATGGATCACCCAACTGCCAGAAAACAGCAGACCGAGTAGTGGAGGTCCACATCGACATTAAAGGACACAAGGAGCATATGGAAGCCATCGTACTCGACATCAGAAAAACCGACATGCTACTAGGACATGACTGGCTTGTCTACCACAACCCAACAATCAAATGGAGGACAGGAGAAATTGTCTTTGACAGATGCCCCAAAATGTGCAAAATAAACCACCAGACGATCAAGATACAGAAGGTGGCTGAACCAGCGAAAACCACAGCCAGCGACAAGACAGGAATCCAGATACCCCCATATCTGATCAGATTCAAACACCTCTTCAAGGAGAAGAACTTTGATCGCTTACCAGACTGCTACGCAAAACCAATTCTGTGCGCAGGTCACTCTAACTATCACTTAGAGATGAGAGGCGGGGATGAGAGTGCTATTATAAGCCAGCTCGAAGCTGGATTCTACTAGGTACAGTTTAGGTATTTATATGTTATGACTACCAAGCACGGACTATGACTATGCTAGCCTCATGCTACGTGAAACCCTGAACCCTCGTCTGTGTGAGTCAGGATCCGACTGCACTCCACGCGTTGTCCTACAGGTGCTGCGCAATAACCCTTCACCCTAGTCAGCGCTGACGCGTCGTTGTCATAGGGTTTCCTCGAGTCGCTGCATTGTATGTTGTTTGTCACGTCACGTCTATCACGTGTTCATCATGTGGCTTTTGAGTCACGTGCCCGTTGTCAAGATAACAATTAGCCTGAAATCGTAACATTACCCCCCTCTTAGGGATTGCGTCCTCGCAATCATGTTTTTCTTCTTCATCATCCTCCTAGTCCTTCTGGCGCTCGTCCTCGCCTACAACTTCCTGGTTCCGACATTGCTGCCACGCCTGCCAAGCCGCGTCCAGCCGATCTTCGACTTCGCTCGGGTCCGACATCCAGCCGGTAAGGGTCTCGTTTCTCGGCAGCGTCTTCATTTGTTGACCACGTGGGCAGACCCAGATTTCATCAGCCGTGTGGTCGAACAAGACCTTCGGCGATTGGGTTTGATGGAAGCAGGTGCGTACTACCTTCTTCGGTGTGGGTTGGGGTGGCAATTGATGCTGTCCTCTTTCCAGGGATGGCGCCTCGGGATTCTCGCGATGAAATTTCGCAACCGCGTCTGGTGCATCTCCGTTGATGTTTTCGGCGGATTCTCAAGTGGCATCTTCGAGAGGGTATTCCTTCCAATGTATTCTGTACTGTAACTTTCCTCGGTTCCATCGAGAATTTATCACAGCTTCTATTTCATATTGTTTTTCTCCTTCCACGATAATGGGAGGAGGCCGTTTAAGAATCGTTACCGCTTTTTGTCACGGAAACGCCGGTGCTGTGTACGGGGTGAGTTCGGACTCGTTTCGAATGGGGTGAATTCGCCAGTGTTCTGGTAGCTCGAGTTCGTATGCCGATTCTCCGATTCGCCGTTTGACTTTGAAAGGACCAAACCGTTTGTCGTTTAATTTATCAGTTGGTCGGTCGGTCATGATATTAGTGCCTTCCAACCAGACCCAATCGCCCTCATGGTACTCTCGGGCAGGTTTCTGTTTTCAGTCGTAGGTCCATTTCATTGTTTCTGTGGCTTTCAGCAAGGAGGTTTCGGCTTTGGTCTGAATTTCCTTCATCATCTCAGCGAACTCCTCAGCAGTCTGTGATTTAGCATCACGCTTCGGAGGTTCTTTTCCAGTATACGGATGTCGCCCGTGGTTCAAATAAAACGGGGAGTATCCAGTCGCCGAGTGAATTCGATTGTTGTAGGAGAATTCGGCCATAGGTAGCCAATCCGCTCAGTCGTTTTGCCGATAGTTTACGAAAAGTTTCAGGTACTGTTCGAGTTCCTGATTAACTCATTCTGTTTGTCCATCGGTCTGTGGATGGTATGGCGTCGAGGGAGCTCCTTTGATTCCCAAAAGTGCATAGAGGTCCGTCATGAACGTGGAGATGAATTGTCCTCCTCTGTTGCTGATGACTTTCTTTGGAAGTCCATAACTCGAGAATATGGTGTCGCGTAGATTGCGAGCGACTCCTTCTGCTGTAATTTCCATGTTGACTGGTATGAACTTGGCTCCTTTCGTGAACCGGTCTACTGTCACCATTACGCCGTTGTATCCATGAGATTCAGGGAGTGGTCCGATGAGATCGACAGATATGATCTCCCATGGTTCCTTCGGTACTTCATTCGGATGAAGTGGGGTGTGTTTCTGATCTCTGATGATCTTCATCTGTTGGCATTTGTCATATCCTTTGACATATGCCTTGACGTCATTCATCATTTTTGGCCACCAGAAGTTGTGTGTGATTAATTCATGCGTCTTTGTCTGTCCTGGGTGTCCGAGATCTGATCCAAATGATAGATTTCAATGATCCGTTCCCTTATCTTTTGGCTCTTGGGGACGTAGTACCGTTTCAGCCATGTAACGATTCGGTCGTTTTCCTCCCAGCCATGTTCACCTTCGTCAAGACATTTCTGGATCTCAGGCTCTCTTTGTTTCCAAGCCCTTTTGATCTGGTCCAGAATGTCCTGAAATTCTGGTGTCGGCGTGATCTTCACCATGAAGATTCGGTGAAAATTCTCTGGCTTTAGGAGTACGACATTTTCGTTATCATTCTCCCCCTTCTCATGGTCTGGTCGTCTCGACAGACTGTCTGCCTTAGTCATTGACTTTCCGGGTTTGTGCTCCAGAACGAAATCGTAGTTCTGAAGTTCCGAGATCCAGCGAGCTTGCCGGCAATTCAGCTTCTGAGGTTTCCGGAAATATTCGAGATTTTTATGATCTGTCCAAATCTCGAATTTCTGTTTAGTGCCACAGAGGTATTGGCGCCATTCCTCCAGTCCGGTCATGATCGCAAGCATCTCTTTGTCGTAGATCTCATAGTTTCGTTCCGTCGGGTTCAATGACTTTGACATGAAAGCCACCAGTCTCCAGGTACCATTGGATTGTTCCTGTGAAAGGACGCCTCCTATTGCGTAGTTTGAGGCATCGACTTCTATTCAGAATTTTCCATCATCTCAGGGCATTGAAATGATCAGCGCTGAGCTGATCCGATTCTTTAACCCGTCAAATGCATCGTCTTGGGCCTTTCCCCATGTCCAGTTGGCTTTTCCGGTTAGTTCCGTCAAAGGTTTCGCGATCTTTGCAAATCCCTCGATGAAGCATCGGTAGAAGTTACAAAAGCCTAAAAATTGCTGGACGTCTCTTTTACAGGTGGGTTTTGGCCATCTTTTGACGCCTTCGACTTTAATAGGATCCATCTTAATGCCATTTTCCGAGACGATCATTCCAAGGTATTCTACTTCCAATTGATGAAACGAGCATTTCTCAGGTTTCAGGTAAAGCTTATTATTTTTTAGCTTTTCCAACACGCATTGAACGAGTCATCTGTGTTCATTCAAATCTTTATTGAAGATGAGAATGTCGTCCATGTAGATTACTATGTGTCCCTGATCGATTTCGTCTTTAAAGATCGTGTTCATCATAGTTTGGAAGGTAGCCGGTGAATTCGTCAGTCCGAAGAACATGACCAGGGGTTCGAACATTCCCCAGTTTGTCCGAAATGTGGCTTTCCATTCATCGCCTTCTTTCATATGGACGTTATTGTATCCCCATCGGATGTCAAGCTTCGTAAAGAACTTCGCTCCCTTGAGTTTGTCGATCAACTCTTGGATTAAGGGGAGCGGGTACTTGTTCTTTATCGTCATATTGTTCAACTTCCGATAATCCTGTACAGGTCGTAGGGATCCGTCCTTCTTTTTCACGAAGAAGAAAGGCGAGGCCATTGGTGACTTCGACAGTCTGATTCGTCCGGTGTTCAGATTTTCATCTAAAAAGGCGTCCAGCTGTTTCTGTTCGTCCAGCGTCAGGGGATAGACCTTGCAGTCCTGGAGTTTGGCTCCTGGAATAAGTTCAATTGCATGGTCCCAGGGTCGTCACGGTGGTAATTCGTCGAACGACTCTTTTCTGAACACTGAATCCTTGAAACAGTGGTATTCTTCCAGTACGATTTCTTCAAAGGTTTTAACCTTTGTCGCCTTTGCCGTCGCTTTGGCCAGTTTGGAAGCCGTTGTTTGGAAAGCCCTTAGATGAAACTCTTGGTTCATGTTGATCATCAAGAGTTTTTCTCCTTGTTCAAAGTCTACTTCGTTTGTCTCAACAGGGGTGTCGTCATCTTTGGGGTTTCCTTTTCAGACAATTCGCTGACACTCTTCGGGGCATCGGTCAAAAGTGATCTTCTCTGTTTTCCAATCGATCCAAGGGTTGTAATGCTTAACCCACTCATAGCCGATGAAGATCTGGCCCTTTCCGAGTTCAGTAACTGAAAAGATCATTCGCTTGACATGATCTTGGACTCGGACTCTTAGTTCAACGTATTCGCATATGTCGCCCACCATGTTACGGGTTCCGTCTGCATTGTGGACCAGAATAGGAATCGGATATCTTTTTGTGTTGATTTCCTTTTCCTTAACGAATTTCCGATCTATGCAAGATCCGGTACATCCCGTATCAAGCAAAGCCTTTATGCTGTATGTCCGTCCAGTGTCCAAGGTCGTGATCGTCAAGGGTATGTCCATCTGGTTTCCATTGCCACCTCTGACAAATCGTGGCTTTTGTCTGAGGTTAAGCAACATGTGCAATGCATCATGATCATTCATTTGATTGATCTCACGAAGCTTCTCCAGTGAGATGTCCTTCTGTCGCGATTGATCTATCCATGCCTTAAGGATCGAGTACGCTTTAGACTCGTCCTGCCAATAAATCTGTTGAGCTACCCAGGGTAGAGTGTATCCTTTTACGAGACCAAACTCTCGTGCACCTTCTCGTTCGAAATATTTTTTAAGGTCGGGAATATCCCTTATATTCATATTCGACAATACATAATCAGCTGGTGAAGCGGTGCTTCTTCCCAGCTCTATCAAAAACCCTGTTTTAGCTCCTCGATCTTAGCGGTAGCGGTAGTCTCGTCCTGCGTTTCTACGTTCCTTGTAACATATTTCGGCTGGGGGTTCGTCGGGCAGTTACGTCCGATGTGTCCTTTCTGTCCGCACCGGAAGCAGCGTCCTTCGCGTCTCATCCAGTCGACATCCATGGCGTTAGGGTCGGGCGTTCCTTGAGCATTACCAGTCGCTAGTGCCGGAGTTTGCTCCTTAGGGGCCGCGGTTCCCTGTGCCGGTTTCTGTGTTTGCTTGGGAGCAAATCGCTCCTTCGCACCAAATTCCTTTTGGGCCTGGTGATATTGCCGGTCCAGTTCCATCGCTTGCTTGTACCACCAGTCGATGTCCTCCTCGCAGACACCTCCTAGTTCGATAATGCGTCATCCGAGCGCCTGGTCGAGTCCGTGTTTGAAAATGTCGATGAGGGCAATATCATTATATTCCATCAAAGGAGCCCAGCTCCGGAATTCAACAATGTAGTCCTCGACCGGTCGTCGGCGTTGCGACAGTTCTTTAATCCGAATTATCGCATCGTTCCTAGTCTCCGTTGTCATGAAGAATTCGTGGGCCTCCGCCTTGAAGTTCTCCCAGTCCTTGAATGGTGGGTGGTGTCCGAGGGGATCTGTCCTGACTTCCAGAGTGTTAGCCGTTGCCGGCGTGACAATGCGGCCATGTTCCCAATCGTCGTAGGTGGAGTGGTTTCCGAACTCCTGCCTGCGTCCGTTCAATTCCGTCTTGAACTCCAGCCACTCCTGTAGCTTAGAGTCCGCCCAGTTCTGTGCACGTTTGGCCTTGCCTCCCGTGATCCATTGCAGCGCATAAGTGATCATGTCCCATTTATTAGTGATTTCTTCTTTGTCAAAGTAGACTTCCATTTGTCGAAGCCAGCTTCCGATCAGGCCAGGATCCCCTTTATATGGATCCGGCGGTTCCGATTTCGTTCTCTTGGGCTTCTTGCCCAAATCCAGTTCTTCTTTGATCACGTCGACCAAAGTCTGTGTTGCATTCTGAACCTGTTCGGCTTGTTGAGGGTTGTTTTGGAGAGTGCCCCAAGCTAAGGCAAGTGGGTTTGCGGCGAAGAGGGTGGTAAGGATTATAGTGATGAAGGCGAAGAGAGCGGCAATGAATTCCATGATATGTGATGTGAAAGGGTTGGGCGTGTAGTGTGTTTTTGTCGAATAGTACTGTGTGGGCGGCACGCAACCGTCGACTCCCACTTCGGTTGGGTCCAGTGAAAAGGGTGGTGCCTGTTAAACTGCGGATGGGTCAGCTCGAATCCTCGTCACAATGGGGATGCCCCAAACGGCAGTCAAGGAAGGTTTCATTGTCAGGGATTCCAGCGGTCTGGCAATCACTTTCTCATTTCGGGTCAACACACGTTCCCGACAATGACTTTCAGGGGCATGTTTGAGGGATGGTCGAAGGGTGGGGACTGTCCACACGTCCGAGTCCTCCGGTCTCTCTTGCTTTGGTACGTCCCGGGTCAGCAAACTACCTGGTCAGACGCGCGGTAGGGTTCTCCGAAGATTGCCCTAGCACAGCCTTAAGATGTTCGATTCGGACAGGGACGGGCTCAACGTTTCCCTTAGTCCTCTCGTGCTTCCAAACACAATGAACAAAGACCAATGACAGAGACCAGAACGATAGTTGGCGCGGGGTGGGGAGTAGTGGTGGAAAGTAAAAATGTTAGTTTGTGTAGAGGGAAGAGTTGTGATGATGTAGCGGGTTCCTTTGGTCGCACGGCACTCGGAGCCGTCTGGCAACGAAGGAAGGGCATGGAGGAAGAGAGTAGAGTGAGGTGCGTTAGTGCTAGCTTCGAGCTTTTGCTATGCAAAACTAATTCTGCGTGCAGGTCACTCTAACTATCACTTAGAGATGAGAGGCGGGGATAAGAGTGCTATTATAAGCCAGCTCGAAGCTGGATTCTACTAGGTACAGTTTAGGTATTTATATGTTATGACTACTGAGCACGGACCACGACTATGCTAGCCTCATGCTACGTGAAACCCTGAACCCTCGTCTGTGTGAGTCAGGATCCGACTGCACTCCACGCGTTGTCCTACAGGTGCTGCGCAATAACCCTTTGCCCTAGTCAGCGCTGACGCGTCGTTGTCATAGGGTTTCCTCGAGTCGCTGCATTGTATGTTGTTTGTCACGTCACGTCTATCACGTGTTCATCATGTGGCTTTTGAGTCACATGCCCATTGTCAAGATAACGATTAGCCTGAAATCGTAACACAGACCACAAAGAATGGGACCATGAAATAAACTTAACGAAAGATGCACCCAAAACGATACTGAGCAAGGTCTATCCAATGATGCAGAAGGAACTAGAGGAACTAGATGCCTTTGTTGAAGAAGGATTAAGAACAGGAAAAATATGCCCATCGAAATCACCTTATGCAGCACCCTGCTTCTTTCGCAACAAGAAGGACGGAAGCAAATGACTCATCCAAGACTACCGGGAAATAAACAAATATATGGTCAAGGACAAGTTCCCACTACCATGCATTAGCAAGCTCCTCGATGTACTACAAGGAGCAAAATACTTTAGCAAGATTGACATTATCTGGGATACAATAATGTGCACATCTGGAAAGGAGATGAATGGAAGGCAGCCTTTCTAACAGCAAGAGGGCTCTTCGAACTGACAGTCATGTACTTTGGGCAGTGCAACACACTAGGCACTTTTAGCTGAATGATGGCAAGCCTCTTCCAAGACCAAATATGAAGAAGAGTATGCATAATCTATATGGACGACATCATAATCATCAGACGAACATGAGAGGAACTCCAAAAGAACACCATAGAGGTCATGGAAATACTGAACAAGAATGACTTGTTCATCAAAGGACCAAAATGCATCTGGGAATCATCAAAAGTCCCAGTACTAGGATACATTGTAGGAGAAGGGAAGGTAGAAATGGAACCAGAGAAGATCACAGCCATACAATCCTGGCCAACTCCAAAGACAAAGAAAGAACTACAAAAGTTCTTGGGATTCACAAACTTCTACCGATGATTCATCAAGGGATATGCAAAGGTTGCCAAACCCCTGATGGAGTTGACTGGAAACAAAACATTCCAGTGGACAGACAAGCAACAGGATGCTTTCAAAGAGCTGATTCGACATATAACCTCAGCACCCATTCTAGCACTACCACAAACAGAAGGAAAATTCTGAGTCGAAATGGATGCCTCAGGATATGCCATTGGAGCAGTACTATCACAACAGCAGAAAGGACTATGGCACCCAATCGCATTCATTTCAAGATGCATGACCCCAGTGGAACAAAACTATGAAATCTATGACAAGGAACTCCTTGTGATAATGGTCACACTGAAGACATGGAGACAATACCTCCTAGAAGCTTGAGAGAAGTTTGAAATATTGATGGATTACAAAAACCTATCATATTTCTGGAAGCCACAGTGACTCAATTTGAGACAGATCAGCTGGTACCTGAAATTACAGGAATATGACTATGAACTATGACACATACCAGGAAAGGCCAATGGAAAAGCGGATGTCCTGTCACAAATGGCGAGATATGAAGAAAACCTAGCAGAGAAGGACGACATACAAATGATCAAAGAAGCAGCATTCATTCGACATCTGGAAGAGAATAATGAACGAAACTTCGAATTTATGATGTTCGAGGACGAACACCCACAAAAAGAAGAAGCAGAAAATAATGAAACAATACAAACTGTTAGGCTAGACGAATCTCAGAAGGACTCGGGCAGACTAAGTGCGAGAGTGGTCTTGAGATGATGGCAAAAGGAATATTAAGCCTAGCGTTACTGGTACATCTGGGAGTCCTTATATACCTACAGTACTCGAGCACGGACCATGGGCTGCGCAATGCTGTGGACTGCGGATGAGTAAGACTGGAAGGAGATGACTCAGGATGACTAGGGAAGTGAGATGACTCGATGGCTGCGCGCTGCGCAGCATGATGGGGGAGATAAGGGATGTGGGAAAGATAAGATAAGAAAATGAATAGTCCTTTGGGCGGCGTCTGTAACATCACCCTCTCTTTAGATTCGCGTCCTCGCGAAAAACCTTAGTCCAGCTGTCCCCACCCAGTATTGGTCTCCCAGGCGGTCGCGGCACGCGGGGCCCATGTATGAATGAGCTCTTCATTATAGGCGCGAATGTGGTGGAGTGTGGTGGCGAGGAGTTTAAGCCCCGGTTTTCTGTGCGAAGCATTTCCATTGCTTCGCGAAGCGCGATACGTTCAGCTGCAGTGGGGCCGGTCCCATCAGGGGTTCTCCCGGTCCAGAGGTGCGTGCGGACGGTCATAACATAGCGCATATATGCGCCGAGTGTGATGGCGAGGGGGTCCATGTAGTCGCTAGCATTGAGAATCCTTGCCAGATTCTCGAGGTCGCTTGGGCGGTTGGGGGTAGGTGCGCGGCTGCCCTCGCTGCTGTCGATGCTGATGGGGGCGTTGGTGGTCATGAAGTGCGATTTTTGGTCTTCTTCCCTCTTGTCGTGATCCTTTTATCCTGGTTCGCAGTCTTCTTTAGGAAGTGGTCTAGAGCTTGCTGCGCATTCCCCAGCTCCTTCTCTTTGATCCATGTGTTCTCTTCGTGTCCGTATCCTTTCCATTTGACCAGGAATAGTGTCCCCTTCCCTTGTTTCTTCCTTTTTAGGATCTCTTCTATCTCGTACTCTTCTTCATCATTTATGATTTCAGGGGGTGGTGGTGATGGTCGCTCTTGTATCTTGAAACGGGGTCCTTTGTAAGGCGTGAGCAGTGTTTCATTGAACACGGGGTGTATCAGCTGCCATGATGCTGGGAGTTCCAGGCGATATGCCGAGGCTCCTTTCTTTTCAACCACCTTGAACGGTCCGTATCGGAGTGCCGATAACTTCTTTGATGGTCGATTGACTGTGATATTGGTGGCTTCTAGCCATACTCTATCTCCTTTCTTGTATTCCGGGCAGGTTTTCGTCTCGCGTCGTAATTGTCTTTGGCTCGTGTTTGTGCATATTGCAGCGCGGCATTTGCTTCCTTTCGTATTTGGCTCATTCTTTTGACGAAGTCTTTTGCTGCGGGGTTATTCCCTTCTGTCGTCTGTGGCTCTCCCTTCCAGGGGTGCATTCCATAGTTGAGGTAGAATGGTGTCTCCTTCGTTCCCTGGTGTGCTTTGTCATTGTATTGGTACTCTGCAATTGCTATCCATTCTGCCCAATCGTCCTGTAGGTTGTTTGTGAAGCTTCTGAGGAAGGCTTCCGTTTCTTGGTGGGATCGCTCCGCCTGTCCATCTGTCTGTGGGTGATAGGCCGTTGATAGGTTTTGCTTTGTTCCGAGTAATTTTAGAAGTGCTGTCATGAATCGTGCTGCGAACTGGGGTCCTCGATCACTGATGATCTTTCGTGGAATTCCATGAAGCCGCCACACGTTGTCTCGGTATAGTCGTGCGAGACCCTCTGCTGTGAGTTCGGTCTTTGTGGGAACTAGGTGGATCATCTTGGTCAGGCGGTCTGTGACTGCGGCGATGGCGTTAAAGCCGTTCGAGCTGGGTAGCGGTCCTATGAGATCTACTCCGATATCTTCCCATGGTTGTTGTGGGACTTCGTGCGGGTGCAGGGGTGCGTGTTTCTTTTGTCGGATGATTTTGTTTCGCTGACATGTTTCGCATCCATTGACATACTTCTTGATGTCTGTCAGCATTGATGGCCACCAATAGGTGCGGCTTATGAGCTCGTGCATGCGGTATTGCCCTGGGTGTCCTCCGATGGGTGTGTCGTGGTGTTCAAACATGATGTTTTCCTTCAGTTTGTTGTCTGGAGGAACATAGATTTTCCCTCCTACATATACGATGTGGTCGTCTTCTGTGAACCAGTGTGGTTTTTCCTTCAGTCCTGTTGTTACGATCGTTTCCCTTCGTGTGCATTGTCGAATTTGTTCTATCCTTGAGGATTCGATCATCGTGATTCCTCTTGTTTGTATTGTTTCGTTATTTTCTGCTTCTTCTTTCTGTGGGTGTTCGTCCTCGAACATCATAAATTCGAAGTCTCGTTCATTATTCTCTTCCAGATGTCGAATGAATGCTGCTTCTTTGATCATTTGTATGTCGTCCTTCTCTGCTAGGTTTTCTTCATATCCTGCCATTCGTGACAGGACATCCGCTTTTCCATTCGCCTTTCCTGGTACGTGTCGTAGTTCGTAGTCGTATTCCTGTAATTTCAGGTACCAGCCAATCTGTCTCGAATTGAGTCGCTGCGGCTTCGGAAGTATGATAGGTTCTTGTGATCCGTCAATATTTCGAACTTCTCTCGAGCTTCGAGGAGGTATTGTCTCCATGTCTTTAGTGCGACCATTATCGCAAGAAGTTCCTTGTCGTAGATTTCGTAGTTTTGCTCTGCTGGGGTCATGCATCTCGAAATGAATGCAATCGGATGCCATAGTCCTTTCTGCTGTTGTGATAGTACCGCTCCAATGGCATATCCTGAGGCGTCCGTTTCGACTCGGAATTTTCCTTCTGTCTGTGGTAGTGCTAGAATGGGTGCTGAGGTTATATGTTGGATCAGTTCTTTGAAAGCGCCTTGTTGCTTGTCTGTCCACTGGAATGTTTTGTTTCCAGTCAACTCCGTCAGGGGTTTAGCGACCTTTGCATATCCCTTGATGAATCGTCGGTAAAAGTTCGTGAATCCCAAGAACTTTTGTAGTTCTTTCTTCGTCTTTGGGGTTGGCCAGGATTGTACGGCTGTGATCTTTTCTGGTTCCATTTCTACCTTCCCTTCTCCTACGATGTATCCTAGTACTGGGACTTTCGATGATTCCCAGACGCATTTCGGTCCTTTGATGAATAGGTCGTTCTTGTTCAGTATTTCCATGACTTCTATGGTGTTCTTTTGGAGTTCCTCTCGTGTTCGTCCGATGATTATATGTCATCCATATAGATTATGCACACTCTTCTTCGTATTTGGTCTTGGAAGAGGCTCGCCATCATTCGGCTAAAAGTGCCTGGTGCGTTGCACTGCCCAAAATACATGACTGTCGGTTCGAAGAGTCCTCTTGCTGTTAGGAAGGCTGCCTTCCATTCGTCCCCTTTCCGGATGCGCACGTTATTGTACCCCCAGATAATATCGATCTTGCTAAAGTACTTTGCTCCTTGTAGTACGTCGAGGAGCTCGCTGATGCGTGGTAGTGGAAACTTGTCCTTGACCGTATATTTGTTTATTTCCCGGTAGTCTTGGATGAGTCGCTTGCTTCCATCCTTCTTATTGCGAAAGAAGCAGGGTGCTGCGTAAGGTGATTTCGATGGGCGTATTTTTCCTGTTCGTAATCCTTCTTCGACGAAGGCATCTAGTTCCTCTAGCTCTTTCTGTGTCATCGGGTAGACCTTGCTCGGTATCGTTTTGGGTGCATCCTTCGTTAAGTTTATTTCATGGTCCCATTCTTTGTGGTCTGGTAAGCGATCAAAGTTCTTCTCCTTGAAGAGGTGTTTGAATCTGATCAGATATGGGGGTATCTGGGTTCCTGTCTTGTCGCTGGCTGTGGTTTTCGCTGGTTCAGCCACCTTCTGTATCTTGATCGTCTGGTGGTTTATTTTGCACGTTTTGGGGCATCTGTCGAAGACAATTTCTCCTGTCCTCCATTTGATTGTTGGGTTGTGGTAGACAAGCCAGTCATGTCCTAGTAGCATGTCGGTTTTTCCGATATCGAGTACGATGGCTTCCATATGCTCCTTGTGTCCTTTAATGTCGATGTGGACCTCCGCTACTCGGTCTGCTGTTTTCTGACGATTGGGTGATCCGTCTGCATTTATGATGGGAATCTTCTTGATTCGTCGTGTCTTCAGTCCTGTTTTTGCTACTATCGCGGTGTTGATGCAGGTCCTATCCGCTCCGCTATCGACTTCTGGTGTTATCGTTGCGATTCCTTTTCGTGTTCGTATCCTCGCTGGTACTGCGAGCTCTTTCCTCTTTGGTGGTTTGTCCCCTTGGATGGTTTTTCTTGGTGCTTCAGATCGCTTGGCAGGAATGGTGTATTTCAGAGTATGGGATGATCTACATCCGGTATCGAAGCGAGTCTGTTTCAGTTGTATGGGTCGCGATTTAGCACCTCCTAGTCGGACCCTTCGGCAAAACCCTCTTTGTCAGAGCTTTCTTCATCCTTGTCTTCTTCGTCCTCTCCTTCTTCTTCTTTCACTTCTCTGACCCGGGATTTTCCTTTCTTCTTCTTCTTGCAGTTTCGTGCATAGTGTCCCTTTAAGCCACAGTTGAAACATGTGACATTTGCTGCTCCTTTTCGTGGTTCCGGGCAGTTTCGTGAGATGTGTCCTGGTTTATTGCAGTTGAAGCAGTTGTTGCTTCGTACTTTGTCGACTTCCATGGCCTGTCCTGCTCCTCGGCTTGGATTTCCGGCCTTGCGCTGATTGCTTGTGAATTCTCCTCTCATCACATTTCTGTGTTCATCGATGTTTCGTCCAATCGCTCGAACTGTCTTGATATATTCATCTCCATCTGTTGGAAGTGTGGAGATTGAGTGTACGGCTTCTGCTGTCCTTCGGTTTAAGCTCTTCTCGAGTAGGAAACGAGGGGCTGTTCCTGTCATTCCTGCTTTCCCTGCGAGGTCTACGAATTCATCCAGAAATTCGTCGATGGGTCGGTTTCCCTGTCTGATGTTGAATAGTTTGCTTCCTGCTTGTGATGGCGACATGACATTGCTGAATCGTGTCTCTATCTCGGTTATGAAGTCGGCCCATGTGCTTTGGTTGTAGTGGTGTCGATCTTCTTTGATGCCCAGTGGGCTCCGGGTCCGTCGGTCATTCTAGACAGGACCGCTCCAATCTTCTGTGTATCCGTGAGGTCTCCATGTGCGGTTATGTAGAGTTTCATCTTTCTCCACCAAATATCGAAGGACGTTCGATCTCCTGTAAAGGATTTCGGGTCGGCGATGATTCCCTTGTATTCTGTCGTCATCCTTTGGGGGTTTTCTTCGTCGTTCTCTTGGTCTTGGTCTTCCTGTTCCTGGATCTGTTGTTCTTGGGTCTGCTGTGCTTGTACTTGGGCTTGCTGTTCTTGGAGCTGTTTCTGTCTTCGCTCCTCTCTCTGTTCTTTCCAGTAGTCTAGGTCGACTCCTGCGATTCTACAAGCTTGTTCAAAATCGGCCCACTCTGCGGCGGTTGGTCCGGTTGTCTTTGGTAATCCTTTTCGCTCCCTCCACCGATAGTATTCGTCCCAGTCGCTGTTGCTTACTTTCGCCACGGTGGTGCGATTCTCTCCTTATGCAGTGCTTCGGCGGATTGGTCCTCTGAAGGGATTCGGTGGTTTCGTTCCTGTGTGTCCTTGACTCTGGTGTCGTTCTCGTTGGTTCTGTCGTACGCTCTGTGCGTCGTGCCCTCTCTGTATCAGTATGTCTTCCTCCTGTGTTCGGCGATTATAGTTCTCGATCTGTTGTCGCCTAAAATCTCGGGCTTGTGTTCGTTCTTCTCTCGTTTTCTTGCGGATGGGTTCGTCCTCTTCTTCGGCAAGAAGATTCTGGTCTGACCACAGCTCTTCTGGGCTTATCCCGTATTCTCCTTCTAGGAAGAGTTCTGCAATGAGTTGTGCTGCTCCTTCGCTGAGGATCTCAGCGGGCTCGTCTGTGGTGGTGAAGGCAAACTCTCTCAGAAATGCCTGTTCTTCGTCGTCGCTACTTGGTGTAGGCGTGCGCTCTCTCTTTCGTTTGTTTGGATTGCTAGTGTCTCTGCGGGTGGCGTGGACTGTCTCTGCGAATGGCGTGGACTGCAATGTCTGGTCTACTTCTCTGAGCCAAGTGCTCTCGTCGCTCGTGCTAGTGCTCGCTGGGTCGGCGACCGCTTGTCGTCGAATGTTGATCAAGTCTTTGATAAAGCGTGACGTGGTGTGTGTGTGAGTCTGAGCGAGTCTCGACGAGGCTTAATATCTTGTTAGGCTAGACGAATCTCAGAAGGACTCGGGCAGACTAAGTGCGAGAGTGGTCTTGAGATGATGGCAAAAGGAATATTAAGCCTAGCGTTACTGGTACATCTGGGAGTCCTTATATACATACAGTACTCGAGCACGGACCATGGGCTGCGCAATGCTGTGGACTGCGGATGAGTAAGACTGGAAGGAGATGACTCAGGATGACTAGGGAAGTGAGATGACTCGATGGCTGCGCGCTGCGCAGCATGATGGGGGAGATAAGGGATGTGGGAAAGATAAGATAAGAAAATGAATAGTCCTTTGGGCGGCGTCTGTAACACAAACAGAGGAATCACGATGATCGAATCCTCAAGGATAGAACAAATTCGACAATGCATATGAAGGGAAATGATCGTAACAACAGGACTGAAGGAAAAACCACACTGGTTTACAGAAGACAACCACATCGTATACATAGGAGGAAAAATCTACGTTCCTTCAGACAACAAACTGAAGGAAGACATCATGTTTGAATACCATGACACACCCATCAGAGGACACCCAGGACAATACTGCATGCACGAGCTCATAAACCGCACCTATTGGTGGCCATCAATGCTAACGGACATCAAGAAGTATGTCAATGGATGCGAAACATGTCAGCAAAACAAAATCATCCGACAAAAGAAACACGCACCCCTACACCTGCACGAAGTCCCACAGCAACCATGGGAAGATATCGGAGTAGATCTCATAGGACCGCTACCCAGCTCTAATGGCTTTAATGCCATCGCCACAGTCACAGACCGCCTAACCAAGATGATCCACCTAGTTCCCACAAAGACCAAACTCACAGCAGAATGTCTTGCATGACTATATCGAGACAATGTGTGGCAGCTTCACAGAATCCCATGAAAGATCATCAGTGATCGAGAACCCCAATTCGCAGCACGATTCATGACAGCACTTCTAAAATTACTCAGAACAAAGCAAATTTATCAATAGCCTATCACCCACAGACAGATGGACAGGTGGAATGATCCCACCAAGAAACAGAAGCCTTTCTCAGAAGCTTCACAAACAACTTACAGGACGATTGGGCAGAATGGATAGCAATTGCAGAATACCAGTACAATGACAAAGCACACCAGGGAATGAAGGAGACACCATTCTATCTCAACTATGGAATGCACCCCTGGAAGGGAGAACCACAGATGACAGAAGGGAATAACCCGGCAGCAAAGGACTTCGTCAAAAGAATGAACCAAATATGGAAAGAAGCAAATGCTGTGCTGCAGTATGCACAAACACGAGCTAAAGACAATTACGATGCGAGGTGAAGACCAGCCCATGAATACAAGAAAGGGGATAGAGTATGGCTAGAAGCCACTAATATCACAGTCAATCAACCATCAAAGAAGTTATCAGCACTCCAATACAGACCGTTCAAGGTGGTTGAAAAGAAAGGAGCCTTGGCATATCGCCTGGAACTCCCAGCATCATGGCAGCTAATACACCCCATGTTCAATGAAATACTGCTCATGCCTTATAAAGGACTCCATTTCAAGATACAAGAGCGACCATCACCACCACCCCCTGAAATCATAAATGATGAAGAAGAGTATGAGATAGAAGAGATCCTAAAAAGGAAGAAACAAGGGAGGGGGACGCTATTCCTGGTCAAATGGAAAGGATACGGACACGAAGAAAACACATGGATCAAAGAGAAGGAACTGGGGAATGTGCAGCAAGCTCTAGACCACTTCCTAAAGAAGACTGCGAACCAGGATAAAAGGATCACGACAAGAGGGAAGAAGACCAAAAATCACACTTCATGACCACCAACGCCCCCATCAGCATCAACAGCAGCGAGGGCAGCCACACACCTACCCCCAACTGCCCAAGCAACCTCGAGAATCTGGCAAGAATTCTCAATGCTAGCGACTACATGGACCCCCTTGCCATCACACTTGGCGCATATATGCGCTATGTTATGACCGTCCGCACACACCTCTGGACCGGGCAAACCCCTGATGGGACCGGCCCCACTGCAGCTGAACGTATTGCACTTTGCGAGGCGATGGAAATGCTTCGCACAGAAAACCGGCGACTTAAACTCCTCGCCACCACACTCCATCACATCCGCGCCTATAATGAAGAGCTCATTCATACATGGGCCCCGCATGCCGTGACCGCCTGGGAGACCAATACTGGGTGGGGACAGCTGGACTAAGGTTTTTCGTGAGGACGCGAATCTAAAGAGAGGGTGATGTTACGGACGCCGCCCAAAGGACTATTCATTTTCTTATCTTATCTTTCCCACATCCCTTATCTTCCCCATCATGCTGCGCAGCACGCAGCCATCAAGTCATCCCACTTTCCTAGTCATCCTGAGTCATCTCCTTCCAGTCTTACTCATCCGCAGTCCACAGCATTGCGCAGCCCATGGTCCGTGCTCGAGTACTGTAATGTATATAAGGACTCCCAGATGTACCAGTAGCGCTAGGCTTAATATTCCTTTTGCCATCATCTCAAGACCACTCTCGCACTTAGTCTGCCCGAGTCCTTCTGAGATTCGTCTAGCCTAACATGTGGGAAAGATAAGATAAGAAATTGAATGGTCCTTTGGGTAACGTCCGTAATATCACCCTCTCTTTAGATTTACGTCCTCATGAAAAACCTTAGTCCAGCTGTCCCACCCAGTATTGGTCTCCCAGGCGTTGCAGCACATGGGGCCCATGTATGAATGAGCTCTTCATTGTAGGCGCGGATGTGATGGAGTGTGGTAGTGAGGAGTTTAAGTTGCTGGTTTTCTGTGCAAAGCATTTCCATTGCCTCGTGAAGCGCAATATGTTCAGCTGCAGTGGGGCCAGTCCCATCAGGGGTTCATCCGGTCTAGAGGTGCATGCGGACAGTTATAACGTAGCGCATGTATGTGCCAAGTGTGATGGTGAGGGGGTCCATGTAGTCACTGCCATTGAGAATCCTTGCTAGATTCTCATGGTCGTTTGGGCGGTTGGAGGTAGGTGTGCAGCTGTCGTCACTGCTGTCAATGCTGATGGGGGCGTTGGTGGTCATGATGTGTGATTTTTGGTCTTCTTCCCTCTTGTCATGGTCCTTTTATTCTGGTTCGCAGTCTTCTTTAGGAAGTGGTCTAGAGCTTGCTGCACATTCCCTAGTTCCTTTTCTTTAATCCATGTATTTTCTTCATGTCCGTATCCTTTCCATTTGACTAGGAATAGCATTCCCCTCCCTTGTTTCTTCCTTTTTAGGATCTCTTCTATCTCATACTCTTCTTCATCATTTATGATTTCAGGGGGTGGTGGTGATGGTCGCTCTTGTATCTTGAAATGGAGTCCTTTATAAGGCATGAGCAGTATTTCATTGAACATGGGGTGTATTAGCTGCCATGATGCTGGGAGTTCCAGGCGATATGCCAAGGCTCCTTTCTTTTCAACCACCTTGAACGGTCTGTATTGGAGTGCTGATAACTTCTTTGATGGTTGATTGACTGTGATATTAGTGGCTTCTAGCCATACTCTATCCCCTTTCTTGTATTCATGGGCTGGTCTTCACCTCGCATCGTAATTGTCTTTAGCTCGTGTTTGTGCATACTGCAGCACAGCATTTGCTTCTTTCCATATTTGGTTCATTCTTTTGACGAAGTCCTTTGCTGCCGGGTTATTCCCTTCTGTCATCTGTGGTTCTCCCTTCCAGGGGTGCATTCCATAGTTGAGATAGAATGGTGTCTCCTTCATTCCCTGGTGTGCTTTGTCATTGTACTGGTATTCTGCAATTGCTATCCATTCTGCCCAATCGTCCTGTAAGTTGTTTGTGAAGCTTCTGAGAAAGGCTTCTGTTTCTTGGTGGGATCATTCCACCTGTCCATCTGTCTGTGGGTGATAGGCTATTGATAAATTTTGCTTTGTTCTGAGTAATTTTAGAAGTGCTGTCATGAATCGTGCTGCGAATTGGGGTTCTCGATCACTGATGATCTTTCATGGGATTCTGTGAAGCTGCCACACATTGTCTCGATATAGTCATGCAAGACATTCTGCTGTGAGTTTGGTCTTTGTGGGAACTAGGTGGATCATCTTGGTTAGGCGGTCTGTGACTGTGGCGATGGCATTAAAGCCATTAGAGCTGGGTAGCGGTCCTATGAGATCTACTCCGATATCTTCCCATGGTTGCTGTGGGACTTCGTGCAGGTGTAGGGGTGCGTGTTTCTTTTGTCGGATGATTTTGTTTTGCTGACATGTTTCGCATCCATTGACATACTTCTTGATGTCCGTTAGCATTGATGGCCACCAATAGGTGCGGTTTATGAGCTCGTGCATGCAGTATTGTCCTGGGTGTCCTCTGATGGGTGTGTCATGGTATTCAAACATGATGTCTTCCTTCAGTTTGTTGTCTGAAGGAACGTAGATTTTTCCTCCTATGTATACGATGTGGTTGTCTTCTGTAAACCAGTGTGGTTTTTCCTTCAGTCCTGTTGTTACGATCATTTCCCTTCATATGCATTGTCGAATTTGTTCTATCCTTGAGGATTCGATCATCGTGATTCCTCTTGTTTGTATTGTTTCATTATTTTCTGCTTCTTCTTTTTGTGGTGTTCGTCCTCGAACATCATAAATTCGAAGTTTCGTTCATTATTCTCTTCCAGATGTCGAATGAATGCTGCTTCTTTGATCATTTGTATGTCGTCCTTCTCTGCTAGGTTTTCTTCATATCTCGCCATTTGTGACAGGACATCCGCTTTTCCATTGGCCTTTCCTGGTATGTGTCATAGTTCATAGTCATATTCCTGTAATTTCAGGTACCAGCTGATCTGTCTCAAATTGAGTCACTGTGGCTTCCAGAAATATGATAGGTTTTTGTAATCCATCAATATTTCAAACTTCTCTCAAGCTTCTAGGAGGTATTGTCTCCATGTCTTCAGTGTGACCATTATCACAAGGAGTTCCTTGTCATAGATTTCATAGTTTTGTTCCACTGGGGTCATGCATCTTGAAATGAATGCGATTGGGTGCCATAGTCCTTTCTGCTGTTGTGATAGTACTGCTCCAATGGCATATCCTGAGGCATCCATTTCGACTCAGAATTTTCCTTCTGTTTGTGGTAGTGCTAGAATGGGTGCTGAGGTTATATGTCGAATCAGCTCTTTGAAAGCATCCTGTTGCTTGTCTGTCCACTGGAATGTTTTGTTTCCAGTCAACTCCATCAGGGGTTTGGCAACCTTTGCATATCCCTTGATGAATCATCGGTAGAAGTTTGTGAATCCCAAGAACTTTTGTAGTTCTTTCTTTGTCTTTGGAGTTGGCCAGGATTGTATGGCTGTGATCTTCTCTGGTTCCATTTCTACCTTCCCTTCTCCTACAATGTATCCTAGTACTGGGACTTTTGATGATTCCCAGATGCATTTTGGTCCTTTGATGAACAAGTCATTCTTGTTCAGTATTTCCATGACCTCTATGGTGTTCTTTTGGAGTTCCTCTCATGTTCGTCTGATGATTATGATGTCGTCCATATAGATTATGCATACTCTTCTTCATATTTGGTCTTGGAAGAGGCTTGCCATCATTCAGCTAAAAGTGCCTAGTGTGTTGCACTGCCCAAAGTACATGACTGTCAGTTCGAAGAGCCCTCTTGCTGTTAGAAAGGCTGCCTTCCATTCATCTCCTTTCCAGATGTGCACATTATTGTATCCCCAGATAATGTCAATCTTGCTAAAGTATTTTGCTCCTTGTAGTACATCGAGGAGCTTGCTAATGCATGGTAGTGGGAACTTGTCCTTGACCATATATTTGTTTATTTCCCGGTAGTCTTGGATGAGTCATTTGCTTCCGTCCTTCTTGTTGCGAAAGAAGCAGGGTGCTGCATAAGGTGATTTCGATGGGCATATTTTTCCTGTTCTTAATCCTTCTTCAACAAAGGCATCTAGTTCCTCTAGTTCCTTCTGCATCATTGGATAGACCTTGCTCAGTATCGTTTTGGGTGCATCTTTCGTTAAGTTTATTTTGTGGTCCCATTCTTTGTAGTCTGGTAAACAATCGAAGTTCTTCTCCTTGAAAAGGTGTTTGAATCTGATCAGATATGGAGGTATCTGGGTTCCTGTCTTGTCGCTGGCTGTGGTTTTCACTGGTTCAGCCATCTTCTGTATCTTGATTGTCTGGTAGTTTATTTTGCATGTTTTAGAGCATCTGTCGAAGACAACTTCTCCTGTCCTCCATTTGATCATTGGGTTGTGGTAGACAAGCCAGTCATGTCCTAGTAGCATGTCGGTTTTTCCGATATCGAGTACGATGGCTTCCATGTGCTCCTTGTGTCCTTTGATGTTGATGTGGACCTCTGCTACTTGGTCTGCTGTTTTCTGGTGGTTGGGTGATCAGTCTGCATTTATGATTGGAATCTTCTTGATTCGTTGTGTCTTCAGTCCTGTTTTTGCTACTATTATGGTGTTGATGCAGGTCCTATAGTGCCTCGACTTTGACGTGTTTGGGTGGCCTCACAGCTTCGGGCTCTCTCAGTTGCTGCTCTGGCTCTGGTCTGGGTTCAGGCTCGGGTTTGGGTTCAGATTCTGGCTCTCTGAGGATGTCCGGATTGAATGTGTCCCACTCCCCCTCAAGACTGACTTCCTCAGGGGTGAGTGCATCTTCCCTTATGAGATAAACATCACGTTCTATGCTGATCCTGTGTTTCCTTGGCCAATAGATGCAGTAGCCCTTTGATTCCTCATCGTAACCGATGAATCGTCCCTTGCTAGCCTGCAGTTTGAGTTTCCCAACTTCGAGCTGCTTGACCCAGACTGGTGCACCCCAAGCCCATATGTTTGAGAGGTCTGGCTTGACTCCTGTCACCATCTCGAGTGGTGTTTTTGCCTCAGATAGAGCACTTGTTGGTATGTAATTCCGAATCCAGATGCTGTGGTGGACGGCTTTGGCCCAGAGGTATCCAGGAAGCTTTGCATTAATGAGCATGGCTCGGGCATCCCCAACGTGAGTTCGATTGCCTCATTTGCTTGCTCTATTTGACGATGAGGAGTCATGAATGTTTAGGTGATGAACTGTTCTGGCTTTCTCCATGTGGTCATTGAATTTTCCACTTGTTAACTCACCCGCTCAATCGTACTAGAAGGTTTTGATAACTGGTACGTCCCTCTGAGCTTTTACCCATGCCTCATAATGCTTGTAGTTCTCGAATGCCTCGGATTTGTGCTGCATGAAGTAGACCTTCTCCTTGTGGCTCCACCAGTCTATGAATAGCAGGAACCAGTATTTTCCACCGAGCAAGCCTATGGATGCCTTGCCCCAGATGTCAGCTGAGATTTTCTCGCTGTATCGCTGGTATGTGGTCTTGCTCTCTTTTGGGAAGGACTGCCGAATGATCTTGGCTTGGCTACAGATGTCGCAGCGGTCCTTTGAGGAGTCAGGGTTGAGTTTGATTCCAGTTATCATCCCCTTTTAGACCATTTTCCATAAGTCATCGTAGTTGACGTGACCCATCCTATGGTGCAGCTCATTGATCGAAATCAGACCAGATGACACTGCTGCTATTGGTGTAAGAGGAATGTTTGGTTCAACAACTCAGTAGAGTCCTCGGATGAGTGGAATATGGGCAACAATCGATCGATCAGGCTTCTGGATAATAGAGCAGATCCCATCCTCTTGGTGGGATGCAAAACCATGGCGATCCATAGTCTGTACAGAGACCAGTGTGTAGGCCATGTGAGGTGTGTAATAAACATCTTTAAGAATGCTTCTTGTTGGTTTTTCAGAACCATTTGGCAGGTTGACAATGAGGTCTCCCTGTCTGAGGGCTTGGAATGTCTGTCCGTTTGCAGCGCGGATTGGCTTGGGATCAATAGTCCAGTAGTTTAGGAGCCGATCCTGATCAGGAGTGAAGTGGTGGCTTGCACTGCAATCGATAATAGTTCCGCCATAGAATCCAGTTATCATAGCCTCCTGGATGGCTTTCTCCTGGAGATCGGAGGTGCAACTGAGCATGATCAGGGGTTCCTCAAGGTGGGCAGCCATTGCGACATTTTCGGTTGGCTTCTCGGAGATGTTCGCACTGGAGGTGGCCTTTGACTTGGCCTTCTCCTTGTTGTGTTTGAACCATGTAGGCGCAATGTGAGCTTTACCTCCCCCTTCCTCATAGCAGTCCTCCTTCATATGACCAGTTTGGCCATACTTTGGGTTGGTGCACTTCCATTCATCTTGCTTCTTCCTTGGCTTCTGCCCCTTTTCTTTCTCGGGTAGTGCTGCTGCTGCTGCTGTGATCATAGCCGCATTGGATTTGTTGATGTTGACTTCCATTTTGAGAGAGGTGGCCTCATTGATTAAGTAGGTCATGACCTCAGAGCTGGTAAGCTATTTACTGGCAGTCTGGACAGCAGTTGAGTAGGTCTGGAAAATGTTTCGGAAGGTTGGTGTGAGAGATAGGGATGTACAGATATGGGAAATGAAGGATATGTCAGGGATCGGGCTTCCAGATTTGGTAAGATGCTCTCGGAGCTCAGTCATTCTCGTAAGGTGCTTGCGCATGCTTCCGCCCTTGGTGATGCACATATTCTGGAGCTGGATGATCAGATTGATCTCGTGAAGGTTGCCTTTGTGGGAATGAATAGAGATAAGCTTTGTCCACATGGCAGCAACAGTCTTTTCATTCTTGATTTGGAGGAACGTGGTGCTGTCTACTGTTTGGTAGATGACCTCTTTTGCCATTGCTTCCTTCGCCTCCCAGTCATCAAGGGTCTTTGCATGCTTCTCAACTTCTTCATTGCTGAGCTTTGTGTGCTTTGGATCCCCTTCTAGATAGAAGTCCTGTCCATCAACAATTATCTCCTTCGGTTTTAGCGCTGTTCTGTAAAGGCATCGTGGGACGCAAAACACTAAGAGACTGATCACTCATGCGAGATGAACGAGATGAATGATGTATTGTAAGAGTGAGAAGTACAAGCAATGATGAGAGTTCGAGAAAGGAAAAGAATATCGAGTGTGAGTGTGGTGGCTGTACATAAAGGTAAGCTGATGTCATTGTTGTGTTCTATTAGGGCCGGAACAGTTACACTCTCCCCCCCTGGAAAAAATTGTGAATATAATGAAGATGAAGGTTGAGACAAGAGCAGCACGGGTGCGTCAAAACCCTGTGGGAAAAAAGCTACCGGCAGCACATGTCAATGGGGGTGGAGTTCCAGCCAGCAGTCCAATGCGGCACACTCCTCGAGACCACTCCTGGACATCCAATGGTCCTCCTCTGGTCTGTATCCCTTCCAGCGAACGAGGTATCAGTAACCGCCCACACAACGCCAGTTGTGCTTTTCGTCCACAATACGATCGACCATGTATTCCTCTGAACCGTCATCCATAATCACAGGACCCAGTTGTTCGAGTTCCCAGCTGGGGAAAATGGTGGGATCATTTGTGACGTACGGTTTCACCTGTGAAATATGGAATGTTGGGAAGGTGCGCAGAGCATTTGGGAGTTCGAGCATGACCGTTGAGTGCTGCCATGATATGCCCGTGATTTTGTATGGGCCATTGTAGTGAGGAAGGAATTTGGCTACCCATTTTTCCTCC
Source organism: Macrocybe gigantea (assembly GCA_011319805.1). Taxonomy (NCBI): domain Eukaryota; kingdom Fungi; phylum Basidiomycota; class Agaricomycetes; order Agaricales; family Callistosporiaceae; genus Macrocybe; species Macrocybe gigantea. The sequence continues at coordinate 40,727 of SJRY01000194.1, forward strand.
CCATTGAGGTACTGTTGCCGCCTATTGAGTGTTGACAGCATGACCTGTCCACCTATCACAAATGGAAATTCATCAGTGCGAGTCTTATTTGCCTGAAGAGACTGTTCCGTCTTAGCCCTGAGGAGGTTATCCTTTGCCTCCACGACATCCATTTCCAACTGTCATATTACCTCCTCGGCCCTGATGTCTTCGAGACCATTGTCAGGCATCGATATCAGAGGTGGCAGGACCCGTGGAGAGCGACCCATGCAGAGTTGAAATGGAGAAAAGCCTGTCGAGCTATTCACAGTATTCATAATCACAAAGTGAATCTGGGGAGTGCGTGTCTCCAGCCCGTCTGATTCCATTCGACATGGTACCGAAGCGCCTGGTTAATTGTTTTGTTTGTGTGTTTACTAGCCCCATCTGATTGAGGATGGAAGGCCAAAGACATCTTCATTTTAACGCCCATGATTTTGTGCAATGCTGCCCAGAAGTCAGATATAAAAAGTTTATCGCGATCACACATGATGTCATTTAGTAGTCCATTTTCGCAATACCACTCATCGAAGAAAAGTGTCACAAGCTGTTCAGCTGTGATTGTGTCCTGACAAGGGATGATGCGTATGTCACTACCGAGTCTGTCTGTGAAGGATACGATGTAGTTGAACCCTTCGTCCTCAGGCAGCAGGCCTATGAAGTCTATGCCCACTGAGTCCCCATGACTGTCAGGAATGGGCAAGGGGTGAAGTGGTCTGAGTGGTCGCTTTGTTGTGGACTTGTTGTGTTGGCAGTCTGTGCAAGCAGGGATGTAAGCACCCTCCAGATCGCGGTGCATACCTGGCCAGTAAAATGACTCCCGCAGTGAGCCATAAGACTTTTTGAAGCCGAAATGTCCAAGTACGTCGTGTGCAAGTCAGAACAGTTCTTCGTGCAACAGGGCTACTTGAGGAATGACAAATCTGTCAGATATGTACAGCAGGCCCTCCTCGAAATGTACACCGTCAGGCAAAATTTGTAACTCGATTAGTCGCTGGCACCAGCGGTCTTTACCGTATCCTTTGCAGACCTCCTGCAAGAACTCCGGGTCTGCTGAGATGTCGAGCTTATCTGTGCCATTAGCTGCCAATGTTGTTGATGGAGATTTGGTGAGTACGGCCACAGTTGAATGCCATGAGATCGATGAGGGGATGAGGCAAGTGATGAGCTCATCCTCCTCGTCCTCGGGGAAGGGGTAGGGAGCATGGCTGCTCACTTCTGCTTCCCCAGAATCATGCACGAACTTAGTGTGTGAGAGTGCATCAGCGCCACTATTGTCAGGTCCCTTGATGTAAACGATCTTGCTATCAAATTGGGAAAGATGCTCCATCCAGTGGGCCTGATGATGGCTCAAGTCTTTCTGTGTCTTGAAGTTTTCGAGAGTTTTATGGTCAGTGTAGATCAAAAATGGGATTCCCAGCAAGTCCGCATGCCATTTGGTCACCACGTGGATTATGGCTAGCATTTCCTTTTCATGTACGGGGTAGTGTAATTGGGCTCCCTTCAAGGTTTGTGATTCGAATGCAACAGGGCGAGCAGACTCCCATGTTTTGCCAAAGGAGAGTATAGCCCCCATTTGGAAATCGCTAGCATCTGTAGTGACGAATACTTTGTACTCGGGCATTTTGTCATAGTCGATCATTGTGAGGCATTCACATGAGACAACCAATTCCTTGATGGCATTGAATGCCATGTCATGGTGCGTCTGCCAACCAGGCCACGTGATTTCTGCATCCTTGGAAGTAAGGGGTTAAGCACGCCCATGTATCAGGCCAGTGAAGGCAAAAACATAGCAATGTATTGGACCAGATCTAAGAAGGCCCACACTTCTTTTGGGCTATCTGGTTTTGGCCAGTCGATGATCCGCTGAGCTTTGTGCTCATCAGCTTCGATGCCCTTCTGCGAGATTTGATGTCCCAAGAAATTGATAGAGAGTTGGAAAAGCTTGGATTTCTTAGGGTTGCAGTATAGCCTCTTGGTGTGTAATAGGTCCATGATGGCCTTGAGGTTGCGTTCATGCTCCTCTATGGAATTTGACCAAATGATGATGTCATCAAGATAGATGTGACAGCACTTGCCAATGAGTGGATGTAAGGCCTCTGCGACACGCTGCTGATGAATAGCTGGCACATTTCGTAACCCCATGAGCATCACGACCCATTCATAAAGTCCAAAAGGTGTGGACACTGCTGTCAAAGGGATATCTTTCAGTTGCATATGTGTCTGGAAGAAACTGTTTGTCATATTGAATTTGCTCCAAATCTTCCCTTTTGCACAGTCCACCAGTATGTCATCCACCCAGGGCAGCGGGTGGCTATTGGTGACCATGTTGGAGTTGAGTTGTCAGTAGTCATTGACCCATCGCAGTAATGTGGTTGTATCCACCTTTGGAATAATGAAAGCTGGTGACGCATAAGGTGACGACGACGGGTGAATGCATCCTGCATCGAAGTGTTGTTGGATCAAGGTCTTCCAGGCCTCTCGGTATTTGCATGGGCATGCATATGTCCACGTTGTGATAGTTTTATTTGCATCTTTTAGCTTAATAGAGGCATATACCGCGGAGGGTAGCTCGTCTACATGAGGGATTGGTTCAAAAACATCCTTGTATGCTTCACGGTACTGGTTCTCAAGCATATTCAGTTTCTTTTTGATGGCCAGTGTCTGTATGCGCTCTTTGATTAATACTGCGATAGTTGTCAAATGCATTTCCTTGCCCTCGACGCACCGCTCTTTTGTCCTTTTTAGGAGCTCACTCATTACAACGTCCTTCTTGGCCTTCATATTAACAGCCTCAAGGATGTTAAGACGATGTCTCTCCTTAGGGGGCAAGAGTGGGGCAGGAGGTGTCGGCGGAGGTGCGGGAGCAGGGGGGTTCAACAAGTCATAATTGGTAGTTTTATCTATTATGGTACGGGCATCTATGTCGAGGACAAGTTTGTTGTGCTTAAGAAATGGTAACCTGAGGAGAAGGGGTGTGCAAAGGTTTGGTGCGATAATAGCTCGAAAGGAACAGGAAGTCCATGCAGAATCGACAGAAGAAACACGGAGTTTAACGTATTGCGACAGTTCATGCGAGACTTTCGGTTTAGAGGGATTGGGGCCGCTGAGGGCAACGGAGCAAGAGAGAGGTTTTCCTAGGTTGAAACAATGGAGTCCGAGTTTATCAACCAGTTTGCTGTCAATCAGGATGATGTGTGCACCGCAATCGATTAGGCCTGTCACTATCAAGGGGAACTCAGTGAGTGGTCCAGAGATAGCACAACGCCAATGTAAGTGACATTCGGTAAGAGGGGCACATACATCCACGCTACTGTCCGACCCGTTTCTAAGGACAGAAGACATGTATGGTACAGACGACGGCATGAATGCCACGATTGTGCTGAGATCTTCCTCGTTGAAAATCTCGTCGATGTGCATGGACGTCATCATGGCGATGGGGGCAGCACTCGGGTTGGTGGTGTACTGCTTCGCTGATGCTGTAGTAGTGCTTGATAAACTCGGTTTCCAGTCCAAGGGGCAGTCGCATAAGAGAATAGCATCTGTCAGTGTGCTATACCCACTGCCCTTTGGCCAATTACACTCGTGTCCTGTGACAACGTAACCCTTGTGGCATTTTCTACATCCATAGTGCTTTCACAATAGGAAACGTTCCTCGTTGGTGAGCTTGGGCAGTCAGTTTGAGCCTCCAGTTGTGATGTTCGAATTGCTGGAGCTTGTGGACGATTGGTGCATGCTAGTGCTGTTGGAAGTATTTCCATTGCAGGAGGGCCCAGACAATGCTTGGCATTTCAAGGCACGCTGAACCTCTTCAGTGGTGCGATGGAATCTCTTTAGTTCTTTAGTATGGGCCTGGGCGAGTTTCCACACTTCCTCGACCTAGGTGCGTAGACATGCACCTTCTGTCTTTTTCTTTGAGACAGGGTCCACAGCATTCTGGACCATCGTGTCTACATTGTGGTCCTCACACTGCTCACGGAGTTCGGAGTCGAGCAGGTTCTCTAGTTGTTCTCTAAATGCATCATCCTTTAGATGGTATTTGGTTGTCTTTAGGACTAGGTTTTCATTGAGACGATCCATGTACCATGAATGGAAGTCTGCATTTTCATTAAGAGTGGTAGTGGTGAGGGATCGACAGATGTTGTCCTCCCAGTGAGGGGGTAGGAAAAGGAGGCGAATTTCATTGACGAAAGCCATAAAGGTCAGGGTACACAGATGTTTGTGATCCGAAGTGATCCACTCGCGGATTTGGAGATCACTGAACACAGGGAATATTGATGCTACCTGGTTCTCGGTGATGCTTTTGACCGAGAAATAGTCAAGGCAAGCCAACTCGAATTCGCGAATGACACGCAGGGTCAATTCGCCTTCAGAGATCATGGGTAATTTGTTAGGGCCAGGTGCTGGCAGACCACCTTGCCAGTAGAAGGTCCAGAAGACATTGCATAAGGGGTAAAAGAGTTGGTGTCTGATTCGGAAGAGCTAGATGATGGGATTCTAGAACGAGAGTGTGGAGGGGGGAAGTAACTCTGCTCATCCAAGTCAGGAGAATCATTGGAGGTCTCAGTATTGTTGTTGGAGGTGAGTGCAGGGGTTACGGGTTCCGCCTGCAGGGCTGTGGGGTTCTATGAGGGTATATGTGCCGTAAAAGTGAGTATATGCACTTTCTTATTGCAGAACGTCTTACGGATGTCTGTTCTGTATTGTTCGACGATCTATTCATGTCCGGCATGGGTGGTATGGACAACGAGTTGGGGGAAAGGGTCTCTTGTAATTCAACGTCAGCAATGTTCTGGAAGGGAGTCACTTCTGAGAAGAGCGCTCATTGTCAGTGTCTAGTATTGGGATACAGGTTGTTTGGAGTTCAATGACAGTTCCCTATACTCGAGAGTGAGTGTGGGTTCATCACGAAAGAGAACACGCGTCGCAAGATGATGACGACGTGGTAAGGCAGGGTAAGAGAGAACACGTGTCACGGTGCACTGACGATGTGGCATAGAAGGCAGAGGTAAGAGAACACGCATCACGGGGCATTGATGACGTGGCGTAGAAGGCAGAGGTAAGAGAATACATGTCACGGGGCATTGACGACGTGGCGTAAGGATCAAGGAACTCTTTGATCAGGGATTAGTAAGAGCTCGTCATCTGATTCAGGGTAATCGTTCGACTCCAGGGTCTTCTTGACCCTGAGCACAGAGTCGTTGTCGTTCAAAAAAAAGTGTAAAGGTATCGTGGAACACAAAACACTTGGAGACTGATCACTCACACGAGATGAACGAGATGAATGATATATTGTAAGAGTGAGAAGTACAAGCAATGATGAGAGTTCGAGAAAGGAAAAGAATATTGAGCATGAGTGTGGTGGCTGTACATAAAGGTAAGCTGATGTCATTGTTGTGTTCTGTTAGGGCTGGAATGGTTACACATTCCTGTGACATGCCGTTTGACATTCTTCGACATGAGATAGTTCACGATCTGCTCCTGCCATGTCGGCCAATTCGTGCCATCACTCCGGAGTTTCAGTAGTGTCACTGTTGTGTTCGTGTTAATGGTTGTAGTCATTTCAGGGTCTGCGAGGCCCATAATCTGTTGGACGTAGGCAGGGACTGAAGGGGTGCGTGAATATGGAAATCTAAATGTATAGCCTCAGTGTGTCTGGTAGGACCACTGAGTATGTGATGTAAGTACCTAAATGTATACTACAAGGTACTTCAGTAAGGAATAGAAAATAAATAAATATACGGGACTCACGCCTCAGTGTGTCTGGTAGGACCACTGAGGCGGGCAACCAGAAGCGAGTGAAATTTTCTAGCCCACTTACATAACATGTTGAGGCAGGAGCTCAACTCAACCTCCAACAATATACATTACAGTACTCAAGCATGGACCATGGGTTGCACAATGCTGTGGACTGTGGATGAGTAAGACTGGAAGGAGATGACTCAGAATGACTAGGGAAGTGAAATGACTTGATGGCTGTGCACTGTGCAGCATGATGGGGGAGACAAGGGATATGGGAAAGATAAGATAAGAAATTGAATGGTCCTTTGGGCGATGTCTGTGACAGTTTGAAATGTTTATGCATAGTGTCAAATATCATGGGAATGAGGGTTGCTGAGTGAAAGATGTGCTCCAGCAGAAGCATAACAATGTTCAGAGATGGCCTGAAGGCCTGAACTCTTGACTCGGTTTGCTTCAGGGCAAGATGTTCTTTACTAATCATACATCATAGCCGCTTGCTGTGGACGCGCATTGTTTACGTAACATGCAGCATGTGACCACCATAGTGACTTCCTCTTTTGGTTCAACTCGACGCCATGTGTTGTGGCCCATCGAGTGTAAAGAAAACATGTCCACAACGCTGCATTATTCATTTAATCCGACTACCACCATCTCATCGCAGTCAATAAACCGGTGTCATCTCCCTCGAAATAATTTTAGAATCTCGGTAAGACTTGAATATAGGGTCGACGATGAACTCAGAGATATCGAATTTAATCTCGCATGGGCCACCAAGTGGCATGTACGAGTCCTTACACACTATCTGACACGCCACGTAATCACGTGGGTCCCATTGTGCTACTGCCAGCCTGTGCACTAAAGCATTTCCGACCACTCCGTGGCACGGACGATAATCATCCCACTATCCCACTAATAACTTGACTATCGATCTTCCTCTTCGGTCCCACAGACAACGGTACCCTCCAATGGCAGTCGACCGAAAAACCCGCCGCTGCATACACTTATTCTGCCACTTCAAGGTGAACGAAGGCTCGTATGACGACAGCGGTATGCATGTGCCCCCCTCCATGCAAATTAGAGTATCGGTGGCATCATCGAAAAGACAAGCCGTGGCATGTATTTGAAAGTGAATCTGTCTGCAAACGATAAATGAGAGTCGCGTTTGATTGACGTGCCATCAGACTTTGATGTGCAACAAAGACTTTGACACTGGCAATGAAACTGACTGACTGACTGAATTCGGTGTTGCCAATTCACCACTGTGTTACATAATCAGGTTCGTTTGCAGTGTTGAATATGAGAAAGGATATGCAATATCTTGAGCAGGACAACGTCGAAAATGGAAGACACTGAGTTTAAAAAAATCGAAAAGCGATATAAAGACAAGGGAACGATTAAATTAGCAGCAACGTATGTCTACTTCCCCACAGGCATCATGTCAGTGAGTACAATTTTGCGATATCAGTGCACTAGATGAATGACGCTAGTAATAGAGCAAACGCCTGAGTAAAAAACATACGGATCGAACGTTGACATCTGCGCGTGAAGAAAAGTCACTTGCAACGAAGCAGGTAGTCAACAACGAGTGAATCAATAGGAAAAACAAAGGCACACACAAGGACATGAGAAAATCGGTCCTGATAGCAAGCTTGGCAGGTAGACAGAGCAAAAAAACACATATAGAGACCACTCAGAGTAAAGTTTTGGTACGAGAGGCACTGGGCAAGACAAAGATAGGTGATGTTTTCAAAGAGAGTAAGTAAATGAAGATGTACAGCGCAATGGGCTCGAAGTCCAAGAGAGACAGACCGACTGGAGCTAGGAAGGAGTTCAAAATAGCTACTCCGTAGGAAACACTAACAAGAAGGAGGGATACGTGAGTTAGTAAATTTGATAAAAAAAAAAAAAAAAAAAAAATTACACATAGAGTAAGGCATGGAAGAGCATCTGAAAAAGCAACAATCAGTATGGACGATAACAATAGCCTCACCAGAAATAAAGACGTACAAGCGTGGACAGTAAACACGGAATACGTCGGTGAATAGCAACGCGGAATATCGTACAAGTTCATGGAAGGGGTAGGGCACAAGGCAAAAAAGGATTAGATTACCTTGCATGCTTATGCAAGGTATCTACCTGTACAGTCCCCTTGCAAAAGTTTTGCAACATGTAAATAAATAAAAACATGCTCTTGAAAGAATTCATTTTTACACCACCACAACTCTATGCTATGTAATCTAGTACTTGGTAGATCCACCTTTGGCCTCTATAACATCTTTTACCCTGTCTGGCATGCTTCCAACTAAAGTATTTATCAATTCCAAGTCCAGTTTTGCCCACTCTGCCTGAAGCATACTCCACAATTCATCCACATTCTGAGGAAGAGTTGGCCTGCTATTGATCCTACTTTTGAGCAGAATCCAAACATGTTCAATGGGATTGAGGTCTGGAGACTGTGCTGGGTGAGGGAGAATGACCATGTTCTGATTTTTTCGCCATTCTTGTGAAGCCTTGGTGTGGTGAATAGGGGCCCCATCTTCCATGACTGCTACCTGCCCTCTCTCTTCACTTAGCTCCTCATAGATATCCCAAAGGGGACCAGAAAGGATTAATCTGATATAATCTGACCCCTTTCTGGCATCCTTTGGGATTCTAATAAGGGGACCAAGCCTCCCATGTGCCATACACCCCCAAATCATCAAACTTTGCCTTTCTGACTTGAAAGTTGGAGTGAGACACTTCTTGTCATACTTCTCTCCAGGTCTCCTGCACACCCAGACCACCCTAGAGTTTTTCCCAATCTCCACAGATGACTCATCTGTCCAAATCATCCGGTTCCAGTCCTCACTCCCCCAACCCTGGTGTTCCTTCGCCCATACAAGCCATGCCTTCTGATGCTCAGGCTTGAGATAAGGTTTCTTGGCTGCAACATGTCCTTTCATGCCTAAATGATTGCTGATAGCCCTCCTAACAGTGTCTGGATGGACAGGATTGTCTCGAGAGGTGTTGACATTTTGGGTGAGCTCGGAGAGAGTTTGGCGTCTGTTTCCATCTAGAGAAACTTTGAGATGTCATATGGACTGCTCATCTAGCTTGGGTGGTCTACCCAAGCATGGGATATCATCAAAATGACCTCGGGTATCATAGTATTTGAGAATGCGAAAAATGGTGCTGCGGTCCCTTCCAACAAAAGTGGCAATATCTTGAATTGGCATATTTTCTTTGGATTTGTGATAGATGAGGGATCGCAGCTCTGGTGATGTGTTTTTGGTTCCAGGTGTCTTAGGCATGGTAGGTGGGGTATGGGCAGGTGTAGAGAGTAATTTTTATTTATTGTTTACACGTGATGTTGCAAAACTTTTGCAAGGGTACTGTACATGACAAACAATCTGCCAGAACAAACAAACAGCAGCCAATCAGCGACCAGTTCCTCCCTTCCTGCCTTTCCACTGCCTTTCTCACTTCCAACACCACGTCCGTGATACAAAATAAATATTTAGAATAGGCTATTGTTGGCCAGTCGTTCTCTGGTGTTTTTGTCGAGTGCCTTTAACCGTTCGTCCTCTGCCAGTAAATTCAACTCGTGCACTGCCTGCAGATTCGTCTCATCAAACGGTCACAGCAACCATATGGTATCTGGACCGCGTCCACGCGATGGTGTGACATACAGGTTGAACAAGGTAAGGCCACCACCTACCGGTGGTGGAGCAATGTCGATGATGGCCTGTTCCAGTGTTTGTCCTTGTGTGCTTGGTTTGGCTGGACAGCATGCAAGGTATCGCCGGCCAACGCCGGCGCTTTTTCATAATCATAGCTACATAAACCAAAACAAAACAAGGCCCGAAAGAGCGAACAATGACGCAGGGTCTGTTTATATCCCACGCTCGAAACAATGCAACGTAACTGTGTACAAACAAGCTGGAGTTCCTCCCCGCATATTGCAGATGATTAGAACGAGCCTTTCTAAAGAAAGGACTCGTAATGCATCCAGTACGAATTTCCATTCAATCTCATCTTCAACGACAGAGCTTGACTATCCTGAATCCAAGCCGTCAAGGGAACACCAGCATTACAAATGAATAACGGAAGCAAGACGTCACAATTTGGCGGTGTGGCATCCGTCAATGATGCCATTGCACTCGACGCTCGATTCCGAGTTTACCACAATTGCCATGATAACCTTACCATTGATGAATTTCTGGCCCAGCATGTGCTTTGTCGGGACGGTCTCCCAGATCCGCCTGCTTTGAACACGACTGGCTTTTTTGCTGCCATAGATCCACCGCTATCTGACGAGGCCATGCATGACTCTTTGGTGAGTGGATGCCTTTCGTGTCTACAGGGTTTTCAACATCATATTTACATATCTATCAGATTTCCGGGTTGACAAAGCTTGTCGAAGACTTCCCCATTGGTTGTCGTCCTCGTTTTCAGAAGAGGGACAGCACACGTTCCGTGAACGCCCTCCACTCATCTCATCATAATAGGTTTCCCGAGACAGACAATACTAGTACCCGTATCTGGAATCAGGTCATGATTGTTTCAGAGGCCTACCAGGTACAGGATCCCATCGATGCAAATGGACTTTGTAAACCTGGTTCCCCCTATCTACGAATCCGAGCACAGCTGTTGAAAAATGCGCTCGACCTTTTGAAACTGCATAAGAGCAGTTATCTGTTCATCCTAGGAATTTATGGCCCCACATTTCGTATCTTCCGTTTCGACCGATTCGGTGTCATCTCGTCTATCGCAGTCGATTATGTCACATCGCCACAGATGCTACGCAAGTTTCTCTGGCTCCTTGTTCAGCGCCAGAAAGACAGATCCGAGGCCTTCTCGGATCATCGCTTGGCCAATGTCTCCTGTATGTTCGTTGCCTTTCGATGCTTTGGTTATTTAATTGAACTTTCCACAGTCACACAGGACCTCGATCTGGGGACAGGTGTCAAGTGCTTCACGTCCGAAAGTCTGTCCCATTCCGATGGGCATTTCAGTCGCGCGTCTGGCGTCTCCACAACCCTCATCCGTCACACCAAACAGATCTATGTCTTGAAGGACCCGTTCCATGGGCGGACTCGCATCGGCGAAGGATATTCGCATGTTCAAAAGATGATTCAAGACGAGCTTGGCGATTTAATCTCCGAGCATGTCTCTGGTCTGACCAATCATACTGGAACGTGTAATTTGGCCTTGCACGATAGCGATGGGGAAAAGTGTGGCCTTATTACGAAGACAGGTCAGCGTAAGGAGGTAGCCGCCAAGACGCGCAAGGCTTCGCACTTCAACCGCCATCATATAAGGACGTTGTCGTGCTTCATTGGTCGAAAGCTGACAAGTTTTGAGAGCACAAAACAGTTGGTGATGGCTTTGCGTGACGTTATCGTTGGTCAGTCCGATAGATACCTTTTACTTTGACAACGTACTCATTAGTTTCCTAGGACTTGTCATCGCCCATCGTTATGGAGTAGTCCACCGAGATGTTAGCGTCACCAACATCTTGCTGCACGAGCACAAGCCTGGCGGGTTTTTATGCGATTTTGACCATACTGCCATCCGCATCTCAGCGAAATCCAAACCTGAGCTACTTGAAGAATATATAATCCAAGAGATGAGAGGCAGAATAGTGAGTGGACTTTTCTACTTATCGCCATCTTTCTCAACCGCATCCTGAAGGGGACTTGGTCCTTTGTGGCTGTAGACTTTTTGAAAGGCCACAAAGTGTATCACCGACTCCGACACAACCTAGAGTCTGTTTATTGGGTTCTGATATGGTGTCTCCTTCGGCATACTACCCATAACCACAGTCGTGGCAAGGGTACCGCCCAATGGTTGTTCGACGAGCCCAAACCCTATTATCTTTGTATGAAGAAAAAGGATTGGGTCGATGACCACGTCTTGCCAATCCCGGAAAATGCACCTCTCACGGAATTACTTGCGGATCTTCGCCCGTTGATCTATGACAACATCCATGCGCGACCAATGAATAAACCGGAAATGGAGCTCACTCGGAAGATGCTGGAGGTTATAAATAAAGCTCTCGTCGGCGATTGGCCTCCCAATGACTCGAGCATTCCATACCGAGCTCCGCTGAACGCGTCAGCATAGACACTCAGGGGAAGAATTGGTGCGCAGCAGAGACGTCTCACCTTTAGTCGTATTCCGTTCAATGTACACAAGGAAGCCAGGGACGAGGCAGAGAAGGTTTATCTATAATTCTACGTAGTAGGATGTTAGTTTGCGACATTGCTCTTTGTGCAGCGTGGTGCTCGGGCTCCGACCTTTCAAACGAAATCCGCGCAATATATTACAAAAAGTAGCAGCCCACGTAAAATATATCAAGTCAAGACAGCAACGAATGGAGGGTGTCAACAGAGACAGGCACACAAAGAAACCATGCGGTTGGTAAATTCCAGAGTTTCGACTCTGAATAAGGACTACAAAGGCAAGTAAATCAGTCAACCTTCTTCGCTTCTTCAGGCCGCCTTCGTTGGAGGACTTCGACCCATTTTTTGGGAAACCACCCTTCCCTACCATCGCGCGTGCGCCTTTCCACCAATCGCTCTCGACTTCTGTCCTCGGGTCGACTCCATGCCCGTCCGCGGATCGACCTTGGCCATGATGGCGACGATCTCGTTCTCCTTGAGCGCAAGCTCGTTCGAATTCGTCGGCGCAAATGGGTATAGCGCACGGGCGAACGTGAGCTGAGATGGGTCGAGGGGCGGCAGCTGCCCGTTCGGGCCAGGGACGAGGTGGCCAGCCGCTGCAGCCTGCGCCTGTGCGCGTTCGTTGAGGAGTCTGATGAGCTTGGACATGGCGTAGGGCACGCCGAAGATGGCGAGGAGGAAAATGATGATCGGCTTCTTGCTGGTTTTGGGCGGGGGTGGAGTCATGGGACCTTGCACGGGCTTGCCATTGATGAATTCTCTAAACTCGTGATTCAGGCCACCCGAGCTCGATCGTCCGGTGATCAGTTCTCGCAGCCATCTGAGGAGCCCAAAGAGACCTAGGACGCTGCCGAGCGCGTTTCGGAGCTGCCCTAGTTGGTCGGCGACGCCGACCATGGCGAAGAAAGATGAATGTGTGGCCATGAACGTAGATTCCAGCATCTGTGCAAGGCCGGTAAAAGTTTGAACAATCGAATGGAGGAGCGCGAATGTGTTCTGGGTCGTCGCTTCGAGGGTCTGCGTCAATGACGGGTTGGTCGGGTCCATGGGCATTCCGTTGGGTCCTAGTAGGCCTCCCATACCCATACCCATTCCTCCATAGCCGCCGTACCCCATACCACCATACGTGCCCATGCCGTATGTTCCGACGCCGCCGTACGACCCCATGCCCATACCGCCATATCCTCCGTACATCGACCCATACGAACCCAGTCCTCCATATCCATACGAGCCTAACCGAGAATACGGCGACGTTCCATACGTTGAATAGGGAGAAGTCATCGACGACGATGCTATTGTAGGGGGACGATCAGGTACGGCGGGGGGGTGTGAGGAGGGGCCTGCGGTCGCGGTTGTTGTGGAAGGCGCCGGGGATGACGCTAACGTTGTGCTTGTCGCCGTCGACGGTGACGCTGTGGCTACTGGACCATTCCTTTCCCAAGGTTTGGGCGGCGAGACCATGGTTTGCGTGAACGAGGCGGGGAAGAGTGTCACGTTTCTTGAAACCGAGTAGCGTGATTGTCATGTCACACTCCCGGTTATCGGCTACAGGCAAAACCGGCTGACACTGTACTCTTGCACATCTACACGCCAATATCGCGCAAAGATTCTTTAATCCTCGTCGATATGCAAGAATATCTTTCAACCGACCTCCAAATTAAATCAGTCTCTCGACGCCAAATGCTTTTGCTAGCACAATGACTAGAGGACAGAGCAACCAAGTTGCGCTTAAACACATTGACGTGGAGAGCGTCGATATCTACGCAATATCGATCATTAACACAATCGTGCTTTGGCAGAGGGAGAAAATCTAGCTATTCCGAGGAAGACAATCTCTTTGAACTGGTGCAAAAATATCACCAGGCTGGTTCCATAGAGCATCCGCACCCTCGATATGTCAATATACATCGCTTCGCATCATGAATTTCTCGATTTCCACACTCTGCATTCCGTCGGGGCCGTGGAATGTTTCTGGGCTTTCAGCAATCGGGGGTGGTGTCAAAACTGCCTCCCCAGCTTGCCAATCGCTCCTAGTTCAACTATCGAATAGTCGCGGAGATGGGAATTCACAGGCTCCTCGCCAGAGACGCTGGTTTTACATTGCAGGGCATCGTAGAATCGGCTCAGTCGTGACCAGGGCACGCTGTCGCCATCGCAGTTCAGAGACTTGTATGGTTGTCACTCAGAATGGCCCATGAATAGCCGCGTCTGCGGTGCCAGATTCTCTCGGCCGTCGCAAGTGAGACAGGTATGTCAGGATTTTGCTGTATTTGATACACACTGGTGTGCCTCTTCATATTATCGTGAACTCTATCCTTCATGGCAATATTCCGTTGTCCGAATTGTCCAATACGAAGTGCTAATGCAAGTCCTCTAAACCTATTACTCATAGCTCTAATCGACGTCTGGTATGTGCTGTAGGTCCCCCACGTTACAACTCATCCGAACCGCTATCATAATATAAACAGGGTGTCTCTCGAAATGTGAGATCCAAGGGCAGTCCGCCGAGTCTTAGACTACAAGACTGGCTTCTCCCAGGCTTACACGTCGTATCTCGCATTCCAAAGAATCCAGTTGCTTCCGCTGAATTGCTAGTGAACGCCATCTTCGTCAGGCCTTTATTTATCCTGGTAACCCATCCCGATGCCCCGGCAGGATCATGATGTCTGCCGATCTAGGAGTATATGCGGCGTCAAAAGTACAGCAAACGCATAAATAAATGAGAGTACCTGGTCTTGCAGGAAGAATTGGCTGTGCGACGATATCGCGCTGTCGGCATCTCCTCTGCCATCTCCTCTGCTGCAGTCGCTTGTCGACCTACAAACGCGGAACGGTATATTTTGAAAGAGGCCGCCTGGAGCATAAACGGCATCCTCGCGGTTTAATCCGATTTGGCGGTTGCTCTCTGGAACATTTAACAGGTAGCAATGTCCGTAACGGATACCGAGATCTATTGGACCCCCATCCGCTTCTGGGTAACCGACGTCCGTTTTCCACTGGACAAAATCATCGTTGCGGACTCTGTGGCTGGGAGCGGAAAGATGCTTGTGTTTGGAGGAGCATCCGCCTCCGTGGTTCGCTGTTCGTCCGTTTTCACTGCGCTGCTCAGATTGCTCAGTACAACGACCGTCGACCATGAAAAGACCCTTGAGGCAACAACCGCCTTCCCCAGTCCAGATATCGCCGGTCCATTCATGGCCAGGGGCGCAACACTGACAAGACTAGTCAGCCTCGCAATTCACAGTATCTCACAACGTGGCGATCTCTCACGAATCCCAGCTCCGCTTCTTCATCTTTCCAGGTGATGGACCAGTCTTCTTGGCAACACTCTGCAGTACGAGTCATCTGCACGTTTGGAGTGTTAGGCCGTCGCAGCTCTCCGTCGTGATACGATGAAGTTTCATGCCACATACTGGATGAATGACCTGTGTTCCAGACCTACATTGAAGACGGGTGTTTCATGGTTGGAGCGTTCTGGTCGTATGCCGACAGAGACCGCCAGAGTGATTTCCCATTCGTCCATGGGTCGCCCCAAGCGTCTCGTAATGGGTTCCCAAGATGTCGTGGACGGCTGATCGTGCGCGAGGACGACGAGAGGTGAGACAAGGAGAAAATGTAGAAGGAGGCCCGAATCATCCCGCTGCAGCTGTTGCTTTGGGAGTGCAAGGTCAATGAACGTTGCGAAGTTCATCGCACGGCTTTAATAACATTGCCCTGCAGGTGGCTAGCTGCTATTCTTTACCATAGCGTTCACAGTTTACCACGTCACGTTTGCATAGGTTGTCCTCCTACTTGCACACAACGTGGATCAGAAGGTTCTCCGCGATCTTATTTACAAGGTCAGTGGCCTCTTGGTCTTTTTGCCTCCTGTTAAACACGCGCAGGTCCATGAAAATGAATTTAGGATGAATTCCGCAGTTCATTTAGCTCAATGAATGATACTCGCCGTTTTCATTGTCTGGCTCCCACTGTCTGGTTCCTTTGTGGTGAGCCGTGAGTCGACGGTTTCCCTTCCCTGAAACTCTGCATATTGACGTCGCGCTGGCACGGGAGAACGACCACATTGGACGGAGTTAGGATTGGCCATGTGTGCATCCTACTACTGCGACAAGCAGACTGGCATTAACCTTGTCATAACGACTTGCATCGGGCCATGTGCAAACGTTTCAAAAGCGGCGAAGCTTAAGCCTCGAGGTCCCGAGATCCCTTGCTTTAGCTCTAAAGCGAGGTCGACGCGTTGCCTGAGCCTCATTTTGTGACGACAGAGGTCGTCTAGCTCGAACGGCTTCACACATATAAAGCCTGAGTGCAGATTCACCGTTCCACACCGTCTCCGCCAATTCTACATTGAACGATGAGACTTGTCTTGTTCTTTGTCTTCGTGTTCCTCTCGCTCCTTGTCCTGGCCGAGGACGAGTGTCCGCCTGGCTACCATCCGATCGAATACCCCCCAGGCTCCGGCAACATCATGTGCGAGATTGTCGACATTGTGTGCCCAGGAATCAATCGTGATTATACCATACCAGTTCGTCGGACACTCCGTATAGGTATCCTGCTATCTGACTGCTTCTCTAGGGCACGAAGACAAGGCTATGCTGCCCTTCGGAACAACACCTCGTTATTTATAATGACAACACCAGGGAAGGCATTGTACGTACCTGGCCTTTGCGATGACATTTTTGCTCTCGCTCAGCTACAACCAGTGCTGCGACGCCGGCCGTGTTTACGTAGGTCAGAAGCCTAATGGTAGGTGTTGCAACCCGGGACAGGTTGTCCGGAATGGCGAATGCACTACGCCCCACCACGATGCCCCGAGCAACGGCGGCACTCCATGTGAATCCTGTCCCAAGCAACCTCATGGAGCCTGTAACTTGCAAGCGGCTTGTGGAGATTCAAAGACAAACGGGTTGAAGTACGGTCGTTGTTATCGCCTGACCTTCCCGGAGACTGGAAAGCAGCTCGGGCGCGGACGTTCAGGAGCTCCAGATGAGTATATTCAAGATGGCTACATTCAGTTGGTATTTGACTTTTTATTCTTTTCCTGCATTTCTGATGGGATGGAGCAGAAATATTGTGTACAGAATCTGCAAATCGGCATTCTCTGAGCATTGTGGCGCTGGACCAGTTAGCGTTGCCGACAAGTTCTACGTTCAAGACATCACTGGCGGCGCCTCGGATACTGCTGGCCTAAAAAGCTGGGTGAGTACCTCATCTCTCTGCTGTGTGTTCGATCTAATGAAGTCTTTGGTCTAAACAACAGATTGTAAGCAGAGCATGTATATCTTGGTTCTCATCCTGACCAGAAAAAAATTTTTTAGGATGACAGTAGCAACGGCGCACATATGTCGCTGACCACCGATCCCACAAGAGCTGGCGCTTTCTCTGGCGAAACGTCATGTTCAGGTTGCAAATGTGTAGTGAGGCTTCATCACATCGCTTATGCTTGCCCTGCCACTCAACCCGGAATCACATATGTACGTACTGTTTTGAGCGATAAGATATTCAGTTTCACTGATTCTTACCTTTCAATTTTATTCGGAACAGTGGCCTAACCCGAAGATTGGCTTGAATCTGCAGTTTACCGAGGTCCCTTGCGATGGGGACTTTGTCAACTTTACGCCAGGGAAGTGATTTGGGTGTTTGTTCACATGGAAGACTTGCTCGATGACCGTCAAAACGTGCCGTCCATTTTGGACCGATGCAGTGCAGCTTCTATTTCTTTGACTCTGTGGACCCGGCTTTTTACTATTCTATACCATTCTTTTACGTCTACGTACAGCGCAACGGTGTACTCTTCAATGGACATTTGGTTGCTTTTCATTCAATAACTTGAAATCGGATATCGTACGTGCTTTTAGCGTGAGCGCTCGGCGGAATCAAATGTGACGGGCCTCAAGAACAAGGATAGGACAAACTGCATCACCGCGATGCCGGTGAGAGTCCAATAGCCGACTTTCCACGCATGCATATATGCTTTAATGACCGCACGGCGTGATTGATCATCGACCGAATCACGAAGCAGGCCGACGACGTCGTTGAGGTTGAACTGACTGCTAGAAGGCATCGATACGGTGATTGCATGGCGGAAAGAGTTGTTCACAACTGATGCGAGAGACGGCGAGGAACCGTTACATCAGACAGGTAGGAATAGTCGATAAGAGGCATGGAGACGCACTGGCTCCTACAACCCCAACCCCCAATACTGCACCGAGGGTAGGAGATGTGTTAACGAGCGCCGTTACGGTAGCCATCTCTTCGGGTGGTAGACCGACTTGCGCGATCACGAGCGATATAATCGCACCCTACAAGATAATTGAAAAGAACATAATCGCAAGCGGGTTCGAATGAGCTACACACAGATCCGAAGCCAAATCCGGATAAAATGGCATAGCCAATGACGCGGCCAAGCGAGCTCCTCTCATCCAGCGTCGACATAAGTCCCTAATGCGAAAAGTTGCCAAAAATAGGTAGGCAATGAACATGAGGATCTCACCAGGCCAACTGGAAGAATTGCCATTCCTAATAGAAACAATGGACGTACGTGTCCGAACTTCTGGGATGCAGAATTGGTTAACGTGCTGGAAAGTGCAGCCGCACTGAGAAACGGAATGACAAGGGCAGCCGCATTCATGGACGATACGCCCAATAACTGCAGGTAAACTGCAAAGCGTAATTTAGAACAGAAAAAAGAAGGCCACTTTCGCCCACTTACTCGGAAGGTAGAAGGTCTATAACACCTCAATGAATACTGTAGAGACGTCCAAGACAAGGACTAATACGACTTACCGTGGCAAAGATATGAAAAAATAAAAGGCACCGAATAACTGCATTCGAATATAAGCTGAATCCTTGAGGTGAATAATGAAGAAACGGAAAGGCTGACCGACGATGAGGGGCACATTCCTCCATTTCCACTGCTTGAACAAATATAACGGTGCGACTGGAATTTTGGCCTTGCTCTCTGCTAGTACAAATCCTATGAACGAGACCGCCGCTGCGCAGGACATGCCAATTACGGCTGGTGAATTCCAGGGCAACTCTTGACCGCCTAGATTCATCACGATGACGAGGAAAGTCAATGTAGCCATAAGGAGAATCATTCCAGTGATATCAAGCTTCCGAGATATTTCCTTGATGTTTCGAATCAAAAACGGAGACGGCGGCAGTCGGAGGGCTTTCAGCAGGATCAATGTGACTGCAAGATGGTCAGACACGCCCACGCGGGGTTTAATTGGTGGCGACGGACTAACTGGTCCGAAAGGAGCATTGAACAAGAATCTAAGTGGAAAGCGGGAAAGTGTCAGGAGTGAGAGGGATTCCACACGACGTTGACTTACATCCACCTCCAATTTCCTGATTTCGCGAACGCACTGCCAACCACCGGGCCCATGGCATCCGAGATGACGAAAACAACATTGATCAGGTTCAAGTAGGAGCCCTTTGTCTTTCATTGGTGAGTTCTGCATTAATCGACGGTAGCAATCGCCCATCAGCCTCAGAGAGGGAAAAATACACCAGCCCGACTAGTACGCACGAATCTGGATACTTACGGGAGATGATAGTCATTGACAAGGATAACAACCCTGCGCCGCCGAGTCCGCTTATCAATCGGCCTGCGACGAGTTGAACTAGCGTTCGACTAACGCCTGCGATGATATTTCCGACAACAAACACCCATAGTTCGATGATGAGAAGGCGTTTGGTGCCTATTGCGTCCTTTATCAATTGATTTAATGACACGAGGGGATAGGGTGTGGTTACGAGACGTTTTAGAGCGTGATTATATCTGTCGGACTTACGGCTAGGCGCCCAGTGATAGGTTGAAGAATTGTAGCTGTGAGAAGGTAAGATGTCGTTATCCAGGTTAAAGAACCTTCGACATGAAGGGCATTGCCGATGCTTGTCACAGAGGTTGCTACGATCGTTTGCTCTACAATTGTACGAAATACGATGAACGTCTAGCTCATATCCCTAAGAAAGAGGTGATAAGCAATCTACATACCTATCGCGAACAAGAATGAAACCAATCCCAGGCTGGATATAACGCGCGAAAATGAGGCCAAAAAGCGGAAAGAAGGATCAAAGGCCGATTCGGGTACAGACGAGACGGGCTAAACGACCCGTCCCTGCGTAAAATTAAAAAGCAGCACGAACCTGAGCAAAATCAAACCGATGTGAGTCCAGCCCATCTCATCAAACTTCTGAAATTCGTGTGCAGCCTGTCCTGGTTCGTTTTCATCCACAATCGACTTGGTGCTTTGTTGATCAGCGGCTTCGTGGACACCTGGCAACTTGTGTTTAGCAGCCTGAGCGCCTCTTCCGTAAAGGATTGGTATAGAGAGCTAACATACCGCATTTGTGAACATGCAACTCATTTGATAGCACGAGGCTTGTTCCAACAGAAACGGCTGTTTTCTCCGCACCGGGTTCATCGCCACGAAATCCAGCAGGCTTGTTTTGATGTGTGGGGACACCTGCGGTGCGACATTGGTCCACTGAGTCAGAGGACACCGATGTCCATGTGGCAGCCCCAATCATCGCTGCTGTCGTCGGCGCCACCCCATAGAAGTGATCACTGGCAGGCCCGTTCCCAGCCTTACCGCTCGCAGCAAAAGACCTCGGTTCTTCCTTCGACAGGCCATTCTCAACTGAACCTCGATCATCGTCATGCCCACGAAAATTCGGATTCGCCATCTTGAACAAGCCCGGCGTCTCTGAATTCTGGCACGAGAATTTACGCTTCAAGGAATCCGTTCGTTGTGAATTTCGCGGGCTTGAATCTGATTTCTTGTCATGGCAGACATTGAGGATGGGTTCTATTGCACTGGCAGCTGCTGTCATCTCCACGTCCTCAACCGCAGACATGATCATCATGGAGCTCAAGGTGCCAGGAACAACTGGATAACGTCACTGTGTGTGGTAAAGAAGGAAGAACAGAAGGACACGACCACGGCATAAAGGCGTTGACGGTTCCGACACGCCGACCGCGTATTTTGATCAAGGGTCCGCCACCCGAAAGCGAACCTGCAGTTCCCGCCCACACAGAAACGACAGCTACACGCAACATAAAATCTCAGGCATGAACCGCTGTAATACGGTACATTGCAAATGCCATGTCAGCACGAGCATCTTGCGGTCGAACGTTCTGTGATGGCCGGATGGCAATCAGACGGCGACAGCCCACAGGTGACAGCCGCCGAGTAAGCCCAAAAAAGGCGCGATCATGATCAGCGATATTACAGCACGGACATATATCGTACAGCACATGTGCATGACAGACAGCGTTGGAGCAGAGTTTTGATCATAATCACAAGCCGCAATTGATGCTGCGTGGGCCGGTTCGCATTCAAGCCGAGCCAAGTGAGCGCTGGACAAACATAGAGTCGCAAGATCTATAAGGTATATACAGAATTTCATGCTACTAGTGCTATATACAAGACAAAAAAAGAAGACACAGGTATACGCGACCTGAGGTATATATCAAAGTAAGCCAGAGGGTGTGTCTGCTAGAAGATACAGGTGTTACACGAGACGGCCAGCAAAAAAAAGAAAAAAAGGGGAAAGTTCAATAGTTGCATGTCGCGAGGTGCAAATGGAAAAAAGAACAGGTGTAAAGGGCCTGGTATGCGATGACAATGCAATGCAATGGATATCATATGCCAATGACGAAGCGAAGCATGCACGAAAGGAAACGCGTTTGCAATGCCAGAAAAGCCATTCTCGTATTTTGTTTTTTTGAGTCGTTGTGCGTCTATAATCGTGAGAAGGGAGAAGATGACGAGAAGAGAAAGGAAGCAGAGGGACAAGAGAAAAGAGAAAAGCGCAGAAAAATAAATAAATCAGCAAAACAACGAGAAAAAAAATCACCGAGACAGGCTCTTCCGCCTCCTGTTCGGCTGGATCGCGAGCACCGTCGCCGGCGGGGACGACGGCACCGCCTGCATCATCGTCGTCCTCGTCGCACCCTCACTGCGACCAACATGCACAGACGGGACTCCATGCTCGCGCATGCCCAAGCCCGTACCTCCGTCCGCCTTTTTCCGAGACGGCACAAGCGGTGGCCACGAGTCGTCGCGCCTCTTCTCCCTCTCCCTCTCCCTCTCCTTCGCATCAAAAGGAAGAGGAAGAGGAACGCGCCCTCGAGCGTGTTCTTCCTCGATCTAGAGGCGCCGACGCCGGCGTCCTTGACGTGAGAAGGCTGGTGCGGGGGGACAGACACGACGCCAGGGAACGGAAACACGACGTCCGCCCAACCGCTGACAGAACCCGCTCGGCGCGTCTTGGTCCCGTGCACCCACGTTGCTGTAGCTGCTGTTGCTGCTGACGCGCGAGACGCGACCGGCGCAGGCGCGATGGTGTTCCGATTCGCGGCCTTGTTGCCACCGCTCTTCTCGCCTTCTCCTCCATACTGCGCGACAGCAGCGCTGTACAGCGCGCCCTGCGAGCGCGTCGCCGTCGCGCTGAACGATCCAAACATCCTTGATCTACAAAAAAAAAAAGCCGACATATGTGAGGCTCCGCTTCACCCCAACACGGAAAAAAAAAGCAAAAAAAAATAAATCAAACCCACCTCCCGAGTTTCTTCTCACCCGTCTCGCTCTGCTGTTGGACCTGCTGGTCCCACCTCCGCTGCTCGACCTGCCACACCGGCGCCGAAATGTCAATCACGCTCCCCACGCCCGGTTTGGCATTGGCGAGCGACGACGAAGCCTTGCTCGACCCAGAGGAGCGCGACGATCCGCTCGCGGTATGCTCGCTCGGCTCACGATCGTCCTCTTTCCCAACCCCCACAGCGCTGCCCTGCGTCCGAATCCGAGCCTGAGCCTGCGGGGCGATCTTGGACTTTGACCTCTTCTTCTTCGCCTTGGCTTTCTTCTTCTTTTCCTTGTCTTTTTCACGCTTCCTCTCCCTCTCCCTCTCTCTTTCCTTTTCTCTCTCTCTCTCTCTTTCCTTTTCCTTCCCCCACGCGTCGAGCTCTGCCGCGCCAGCAGCAGCAGCAGCAGCGGTAGGAGTTGAAGCACCGGGTATCGTGCTAGCGCTGCCACTCGCACCAGCCTGGCTGCCCACAAGCCTCGCCTCGGAACCAGACCCAGAGCTCGACGACGACCCTGCGCCAAGCGTGAGCGAGCCCATCACGCCCGCCACAGCCGCAGCAGCAGCGTTCGCAACGAGACCAATACCCAACCCACCACCTCCTCCTCCGCTCCCACCACCTCCGCCTCCGCCTCCCCATTCGCCTCTCTCACCCTCGCCAAATCGACACCATCCACATTGAACGGCGAGCTCTCCTTCGCAGCCTTGTAATCAAACTGGTACGACCGCGGCTGCGAGCGGCGCTTCGGCGGCGGGTGCATGCGCCCGATGTGCCCCAGGCCGCCGCCGCCGCCGCCGCCCGCAGAGCCAGCGTCCGCGTCGAGGTCCAGGTCCGTGTCGTCCGCCAGACTGTCTTCGAAAGAGCTGCGGCGCGCGTACTGGATCGGCGAAGGGCTGCGCTCCGGCGACGTGTTGTCGCGGTGCGCCCGCGTGCGCGTGCGCGCTCGTCTCCGCCGGTTCGTCTCCTCGCCCTCGTCCTCCGCAAAGTCCTCATCCCCGAGCCGGACACGAAGCTGCCGCGGGAGTTGGGACGGGCGTAGCGCATGGGCGACGGGCTTCGCGAGTAAGGATACGAGCTCGAAAAGTCCTGGTCGTCGACGTACACCTCAAGCGGAGGCGGCGCGTCTCCCGACTCGCCTCCCTCGCCTCTCCCGTATATCCACCACCCGCCTCCGCCACGCCGCCATCGTACCCGAACCCATACGCAGAGCCATACCCGTATCCATACCATACGCATGATGCGGAGGATGCCCGCCCATCTCCAGCTCGTCCTCTTCATCCGACTTTGTGATGTCACGCTTGAACGCAAGCACGCCAAGACCGCGGACGTACTCTTCCTCGTCCTCGTCGTCAGCGGTTCCAGAGCCAAACCCGGCGCGCGGGGAGGGTGAGGAGGCGGGGCCTTCGTCATTGCTGAGCCGGCCGGGGACCGGGTGCAAGTGCAACGAGGACGAGGCGTCAATGAGACCCAGGCTGTCAAGCGTGCTCGTCTCCGTGTCCTCGCTTCACCCTCGTCTTGGTCGTCTTCATCATGCTTCTGACGCCGCTCTTCCGTCTTCTGTTCCTTCTCACCCGCGTCTCTCGCCTTTCCTTTCCCCTCCTCCACATTCGCATTCACGAGGCTCAGGCTCAAACCCAGCCCGAGCCCTACAGATGCGCGCTGCGGACGCGGCGAGACGACCTCTTGCTGTTGTTGTGGCAGTGGCGGTGGAGCGCCAGAGAAGCACTCGTCGACGGTGTAACGGGCGTCGGGAGCTGCCTCACCGCATCCATCTTTGTCGATACAACCGGCGCCAGCGGTTTCTATTCCGGAAAAAAAGTCAGGTCAAAAGCGCAAAGAAGAGAAAAAAAAAAGAAAGGCAACACTGACAACACTCTGCGCATGGACAGGCAAGCCTGCAGAAGACGGGGCGAGGACGACGCGGCGGACATGACGACCATCTTGCTCACAACGGTCGGCGAGGTCGAGCGCACGCGCGGGCCGTGCACGCCTTGCGCAGCATGTCCGTACGTGTACGCGTACCCATGGGGGCGCCCATACGCGTGCGAATGTCCCAGCCTTGCGCTTGTCCCGGGCCCTGTCCTGGCCTTGCGGATGCGGCAGCTGCAACGAGCCGGAATGATACGCATGGGGCGCGTAAAAGTATCGCGACGGGCTCGACGGCGCTGTGCGCGGACCTCCCGTTGTCATCGCTGTAATGTTACCCTTCGACAGCGTACTGGTGGCGGCCATCGCGCCCGATCCGACGCGCGTCTGAGACCGGCCTCGCGACGACGACGAACCCGACATCGGGTCAGACTGGTGCAGCCCCCCGTCCTCGTCACAGACATCATCGACTGCAAATCCAGTCGGGAGACCGGGACTCGTTCGCGGGCGTCTGACGCGCTCAGGACGAGCGACTCTGTTCTCCGGTTGGTGTCTGTGTTGTGCTGTCGAGCGCCTAGAGCCAGCGGGTGGGCAGCAAAGAGCGCAGCAGAGGACGTCGGCGTCGTCGCGGACACTGGCCCAGGGCGCTGCCGTGCCCGCTTCTGAGATTCCGCCAGCCGCGGACACCGAGACGAGCGGAGGGATGCGCGGGAGGGGGCGGCGTATGGCGGAGCTTGACGAGGGCGAGGCGAGGCCGGGGGTAGGCGAGGCGGACGACGCGGCGAGGGATAGGCTCGGTCCTGAGCCGAGTAGCGCCACATGCGTCGGAGAGGACGCGGACGCGGACTCGGGCGTCGGGTATGATGCGCTGGCTGCGTTGTGATTGGTAGTTGTTGGTTTTGCGAGTTCAGAAGCCGATGGGGCAGTGGCAGTACTCGTGGTAGTGTTGGTAGTCGTGCTTGTAGAAGCGGTAGAAGAGGAAGCGACGCCGAAAGAGCCCTCCGCGACAGAGACGTCAAGCGCAAGAGGCTGGTACCGCACGGAGATGGAAGCAGGCGTCGTCGTGTGTGCGCGCGGGCGCGTCGGATTGGGCGTCCAGCCCGATGACGACGATGGCGCAAGCAGCACTTGCTCGGCGGCGGCGTGCGGGTCTGCGCTCGCTGGTCCTAGGCTGGGCCAGCGAGCGGGGGAGGTCCAGCTGTCTCCTTCTGCGCTCGCGCTCCTTCTCCTCCTCGACAGCAGCGCGCATCGCTGCCATGCGGCTGCTCTCGACGATAGGTCCTGGCGCTGGTGCAGCAACAGGCGGAGGGGGCGCGGGTAGGGGCCTCGGGGGCTGTATGGCAGTGGACGTGGACATGGCCGTGGAGGAGGCGACGTGCGGGCGCAGAGAGAGGGACGTGGACCAGTCGTGCACTTTAGGTGACGACGGACCGGACAGCGGGGGAGGATGTGCGTCTGGGACTGCTGTGGCGAAGGAAGCGAGCGTGGCGGGGCCATGCCAGAGCTCACGTCCAGCGGGTTCAGGCTCGTCTGTCTGCGCAGAGAGCCAGCACCGTAGCGGCAGACGGTGGTGGCGGCGTGCGTCGAGTGGAGGTGAGGCTGATCTGCCGTGGGCGCGGGTGTGATGGATGTGGTGGAGGGGGCGGGACTCGTTCCATCGTCTCGGGGACGTGGACGACGACGGCAGCAGCGTGGAGAGTGGCAGGCGGCAACGAGGAAGCGCTGTGCAGTTTGTTCTGTGATTTCTTGCAAAAAGGCCTGTCCTGCGAACTCGGCGTCGTCGTGCTGTTCTGGAAAGCTGAAACAGAGAGATTTTCTTTTTTTTTTTTT